>JANHGN010017409.1:0-21881 GCA_024605025.1 Megaceryle maxima
TAACTACTATAATGAAAGATTGCTTTATTATGGTAATTTCAGAAAACATTTTGCTTAGCAAAGTAAGATTAGAATACTTAGGTTTCTGAAAAGAGATGTTTAAAGCTAAAGAAATAAATGGACTGTTGGAGCAAAATATAATTGAGGACTGTTACTGATAAGTGCTTAAAGGAAATAGGTTCTCAGAATTTCAAGTAAAAGCAGTTTAAAAGTTTGATTTATACTAAGTATTCCAGAAACCAGAAATTTTGTATTTTTTACTGAATATTCTACATCTTGCATAGAATGTTTTTATGGATGTGGTTAAGTATTACAACTGACTATCAATATGTATCTACCTGTCTAACTTTTTTACATTTAATTCCTTATTAACACCTGACCCTTATGTGTTGGAGAACTATATTCTATTGATTTTTAAAGCTGACTTTTTTGTTTGAGTCAATAGGATTCCACTTAATGAAATGCTTACAGAAATATGAAGCCATTTAAAAGTCTGTTTGAAAACCTGGTTTATATTGCTTCTAAAGCAAATATAGCAACTATAACAGAACTTGAACTTTGGTGACAGCAACCTTATCAGGTCAGAGCAAAAGACTGGCAGTCTTTAGAGAGAAAACATCTACATGGGGATAGAGTGGTCAAAGTTCACAAAATGTTCAAGGTAGTAGATGAGCTGAATGTGAACAATTATTTGCCAAAACCTCTTATATGAAGAGACGTTTGTTGAAAGTGGCTAGTGTTAAGTTTCAAACTAATAAAATATTTTTTTTTTTTTTTTTTATGTTGTCCAAATACATTCTGGAATGGGTTGTCATGGGAGGTTGTGGAGGCAGGTTTAAAAAGGGGTGAGAAAAATTTGAGCTTAGAATGGCTCATAAACAGATAGGAAATATAATAGGCCTTATAATGTTACTTATTTGATAGTTGTGGATAAAGAGGGGCAATTAAAGGAGCAAACCATAATGTGGCCAGACTTGGTCAGCATTATTATTACTGTGATCAAAGGAAATAAAGGGCTAAATGAATCTACAGTCAGATTTAGTTGGATATTTCTTAACATTTTTATTTGTTCTTCAGGAGGAGTTAATAATTAAGACAAAATTTTATGCTGTACTACTGTTGGAAATGTAGTGTGGGGATTGTATTCAAGATACAATGTTTTGTCAGTGGTTCTATATCTAGAGTGGGCATGGTTTTCATGCAAATAGCTTAAATGTTGGTAAGTTTTTTTTCTCTCAAGGAAGACATTGAGACAAAGCCTGATATATCTTTCTGTGGCTTTGATACATAGAGATTTCAGGTAAGAATGTTTCATGTAGCCTAAAAAAGGCGAACCAAAACAAAAAAACCCTCTCCTAGACCTGCCTGAACCCAATTTTGGCATTTCTGACATTATAGGTGGATGTATTTTGGCATTCACAATCCTTAATATAATCCTCTGTCATACTTTATCAAGAAGATCTATATTCATAAGAGGAGAAATTAAAAACATTACAGTTTTGCATATCAGAGGAAGAGGTGAAATCAAGCACCTATTAAAATCTCAAAAGTTTTTTATCCTGACATTGAACAACTGCTCTTTTATATGGTGAAGATGAGCTCTGGAAGTTTTGCAGTAGATATCTGTTAGTTGTGTTCTAAAATTTGTGCTAAACATGGATGTCTAGCATGGACTGCTTTGGAACTTTTAATAGGGAATGTGGTGTTATCTGTATCTCTAGGTGTTTAGATTTAGTCCTTACACTGGAAAATGAACTGCCACAACTGGCATGTGTGGAGAAGGACACCTAATACTGAACAACAAAATGAGACCCTTCAGATGGTCACTCCTGAGTGTAAGGATTTAGGAGAATGAACCAGTGATGCCTTTAATAGGCATGAAGGAAGGTTGAACATCTTCCAGCTTTGCTGGCTTTAATCTCTAGGTATCACAGAGATGGATGGAACACTAAAGCAGGGCAGTATTAGCTCTTAAATAGACTTGTCCACTAATTTGATTAGTGCTTCTTTGTACTTCAAAGCTGGTTGCTATAACTAAACACCTGTTTTTAAAGATGCTTGAAAGAAAAGGCATAATGTTTTTCAGTTTATCTTCTATGAGTTTGGAACTTTGCTGAAAGTAACAGTTGAAGCACGTGTGTCATGCTTCTTGAGGCATGCTGAATGGCAGTGCCTAAGATTGAAGAAGAGGGCAGAGGAGCACTGAGGGGTGTTAATGTATTATTAAACCCTAATCTCTATATTCTAGATAATATTTGTGCCACCTCAAGAGAAACAGTCATTTATAAACTGAATGTTGCAACTATTTGCAAATTATGGAGTAAATTTTATCTCACTATATTATACGTTTACATTTATCTGTCTCTTTAGTTGAATGATTGTCACTCATGTACAGTTTAAAAATAAGCTAAGGAAAGAAGATTGCATTTTCTAGTTAGTATGGAGAAAGCAGTTTTCACAATGCGTAAAGCTGTTAAAAGGCAAACTTTTAAAGTAGGCTCGTGGAGTCAAAGGAAAATAACACATTTTAGTATGTTCTAAATAAATGCTTTTAAAATATTTTAAATATATATTTCTCTGTGTGTATGTTAACCTGCTGTAACTCTAAATTCTTGGTGAAAGTCTTTATATGCACTTGACAGTTTCTTTTCATTCCAGATGATTAAGGCTGTGGTAGTATATTGAACTAAAATGTAATTCAAATGAAGGCTCTTAGTATTGCTATTATAATAGAAATATTTTGAGAGATGGTCTGTTTCTTGTAATTTATTTATGGCATTCAAATTTGCTCAACATATGAAAAAAACCCAAACCCTATAAGTATGTTTAGACTATAAATATATTCTAATTTGTGGTTATGAGGCTATTTGTAAATTTACTACTTCAGACTGCAGATACATGGGTTACCAGCAGGGAGTCTCAGTGTGTTTTGTATGACTTTTTAAGGACACAATGTTGAACTCAGAAAAGACTACATAAGAAAAAGACAGTTACTTCTGACTCCTGTATGAGAGAAATAGGAGCTGGTCAGTTTACACACTGAAGTGAGCCAAACCTTACAGCCGGTAGTTGCAGAATAAGTCTGAAAACTCCTCTTGTTAACTTGCTGAAGTTCTTGTCAATTTGCATGATTGTTAGGGAATACCCATAACTTAAAGCAGCTCACTTTATTTTGATTTCCTTGAAAATATTCCAGGTATGACTTGTTAAAACTTGTACTCTACTGTTTCTTTCTTTCATGCTATAGTAAGCTTTTTTTAAAAAACCTTATTTTTAAACAAATAGTTTAATTATTCTTGAATTAGAGATGACTAGTAATTTTGTTGGGCTTTTACAGTTTGTTCAGAGTTTGTTACCTTTTAGTTACAGAAGGAAGTAAGAAATTTTTCAGTTCTCTAAGTAATCTCATGATGAAACTTAAGCTCATGGATGAATAACATTCTCTTAATTGTGTTCTCTACAGAACTGCATTCATTCCAGCTTTAAAAGCTTGCTTTACAGATATGATAACACCACTAATTTGTCAGTTGTTAATTCATGCCAACCTTTCACTGTTTTTAAAGCATACATGCAAAGCTTTTTTTATTAATTGCATTAACTCAATTTAAACTTTTTTCTTTCACACTCATTATTTATGCCTATATGGTGCCTAGAACTTTAAATACTCCACAGATATCCCTGAAAGAATCAGTCTTTTAATTGCATGTATTTCTTGTCATTCTAGAGAAGACACAGGGTACAGTGTGTAAAGATGTGGGCAACATAATTTTCTTTATCATAATGCCTTCGCTATGTTATTCAGGTTATTTGGAACATACACTTACTATGTCAAGGATCTGTCGATTATCATCAGTATGTTAAGCATGTCTACAGGACTGCGGTGAAGTTCTAGTATCAGAAATGCCAACATTGCATGTATTGCCTAAAAGAAAGAAAACTTTGAACATCAGACATTAATATTTTTTCTCCTCTCTGGAAATACACCTGAGCAAAGTGGCCTAAAAATATATCCAGTGTTCTAAGACATATCAAAACCCTTGTTTATATCATTCCAAAATATCTGTTGACTGCTATGTTAAAACAAAGGAGGAAGAGGAAACGGATAATACTGTCTTTGTTATTTGGATGTTTTCTTATCAGAAATATGATAGGTAGTGTTGTATGAATAAGCAAGAGAGCTCGGTGATATTAAATGTTCCAGCAACAGGTGTTCTGTGTCCCTACTCTGATATATTTTTTCCTTTTAGAAGTGGAATTGCAGCCAAACTTGAAATTTAGCAGTCCTGACTTTTGATTTGTCATTGCAGCTAGGGATGTGGTTGCTTAACACCTGGTTTAGTGTAGGAAATTCCTCTCACAAGTCTTCTCTCTCTCACCCTCTAGTAAGTTAATGTTCATATTCTTTAAAAGTTATCTTAGAGAATATTGACTGCCATCACCAAGTGATCTCTGTAGTAAGTTACAGATAGATAAATTGCAGGTAGAGATAAATTGTGCTTCAGTACAGATCTATCTCCAATTAAATATATGGAGTTCTTTCAGTAATTTCACATTTTCAGAAATAAAATTTTGCATTTAAGGTGTAATTTACTCCTTTGACTTTTGTCAAATATATGTTTCAAATGTGAAGCTACTGTGCTCCATGAGATAGAATGTTGTGTGTTTTAATACACAACAGTGTATGATTTTTAAAATGTTCTCTGTGTTTTAATGAAAAAGAACAGATTTCTGCCACTATGTGAACTAGAATAGGTGAATGACCAGAGTGTTCAGAAAGGAAAAGTGAATACATTCTTAAAATTCTTCTTTTCAGGTTTAAAACTGTTAACTGTTGGCAATGGTAGCTTAACTAACTTTTCAGTGGAACAGTTGGCAATAAGCTTAATTAAATTTGCAAAGATGATTTGTAGTTTGAAGGATGCAAAATATAATTTATGAAGGATGAGTGATGTAGTAGTTCTGTATAACTTCCATCTGTGTAGAAGAGTTTTCTTGCCTTTAAGACCTCCATTATGTGCCTGATTCTACTTCTGGGGCTTTTGAAATGTGATGCATCTTAGTTAACAGTGCTTGTTCATGATCATTTTTATGTTGACTACATTTAACTTTTTGTATGTTAACCAAGTGCATCCTATTAACTAGGTTCACATCTAGAATAGCTGCTGTCTTGTCTCTTATTAGCTTTCTTGTTTCTCTCTCTGTGTAGATCACAGCTATCAGCATATGACTTCTCCTTCATGACCATTGTTTTCTAGCAAGTGTTCCTTTAGTTAGGCCCAGAATTGTATAAAGGCTTGATAGCTTGACTGAAGAGAGATTTGAGCAAGGTCTGGAATAGTAATACTGAGATAGCCAGCAGTTTTCCTGCAGAAAAGCAGAGAAATCAGTTGTTCTTCCTCCCATGATGCCATTCTGCTTGTCTTGAATGGGCAAGCTTCCTTCAGCCCAGAAGATTCTGGTTTTGAATCAGTTGATGAGGTCTGTGCCCTATAAGCTTTAAAGCCAAGTCACTGACTACAGTTCACACACTTGCTCCTTAGATTTTTTTTTTTTTTTTTTCATGGTAGTATGTTTTCGAGAGACGGTGAGGCTTGGTATCTCCAGCCTTCTTGACCATGCACTGTGAAAGTATTTTTCCTGTATTTTTCTTGAATGTTTTAAGTATCAATAATATTTTGCATATGAGAAGATAGGTGAGAGCAGAGCTTGAACTTGTGCAGTTCACTGTAAGTGTAGCTATATTGTCCTGCTCTTATGCAGAATTTGTAGATTTTGTGAATAACGTATTTGAAGTAGTATGGCAATGAAACTTGTTTTTTAATTAAACTGACCTTTTTTTTTGTTTAAAAGCGCCAAAACAAAGTACAACACTGAAGAAAGCTTTTGCATAAATATCATTAGTCTTAACGCCTTCAGTGTTTTAAACATTTTATGTGTAATAAGACAAAGTTAACATTGATTGGTCTGCAGCTTTGGAAACGGCCGAGAGCATTAAGATGCCAAGGCTACTACCAAGATGTTTGTATAAACTTTCATTAGAAAGTTTCATTTCACCACTGCATCTGTCTTCATGTATTTGAAGACTGGTTGCCAAAGCATCCTTTCCTGTCTTGTACCATGAAGAACTGATTATGCCCTTTATTATATGAAGATGAAATCCTTTCCTCTCAAGTATTCACTGGTTATTTTAACCTACAACTCAAATTAAAGGACTGTTTTCTTATGAGATATACATCTTGTTTGAATGACCAGAGTTCACTGATTATTCTAGTAATAATGGGAAGTGCAATAGACTTAGTAAACGAAACTCAAATGTTTTTGTTTGATAATGAAAGTAAAGTAGGGTATGCAGTATTTATTTTGGCACATGTAATTACAAAGATAAAATGTATTCTGTCTAAGAAAATAAAATTAAATTTCCAAGATTAACATTCAGATATGATTCTGTATTTAACTTATGCAGTAATGACTAATGGTAGTTAACATTGTATAGTTCAAAACTCAGAAAATATTTAGTTTGGGATTTTTGACATTTGGAATTTAGGTAATTTCATTGTTTGCAAAATGAAATGTAAAATTGGTCCTCTTATGTAATGATATGTTTTGGTTAAAATCCCATTGATATGTTACTTGTTTAGCACCTAAGAGATGTATGTCAGCTAGATTTTTTTTTTTTCATTAAATGAATTGGAACATTTCTCAATCAGTAGTCTTTTCAAAGATGTACATTTTTTGATCATGGTTTGTCTCAAAATGCCTTCAGTTGAGAAAATTCTTTTTGACTGATAATGCCATTTCTGCAGTGGCACAATATCACTGAAATTCTGAATAGGTGGTTATGAAAGAAAATTCTCTTGTGTATTTAATGAAACATTTTCTAGATTTTTGTACAATAGCCATTAGTAAGTTATAAGCTGAAAATTACAATCCAAAATCTGTTGACTTTTTTTTTTCTGTCAATTCCAGTGAGTTTTGTTTGTGACTTTTAAAGGACTAATCTTATAAATACATGTGAGTCATTTGTTATATATCATCTGGGCTGCCTAATAGGAAGACACCTTAAACCTGTTAATCTGAAGTAATCAAAACCACATATTTCTAATGCAGTTTCATAAGTTTGGACTATTGCCTCAAAACGCCTACAGTTTTATGAATTGTTTTAATTAAAATATATTTTACCAGAGAAAATTTATTTCTAGTAAAATGTGAACATGCCTTAGTCACTGATAATGGAAGCAGATTGGTTAGTGAACTGGGTGAAGACAACAACATGGGAGGTCATACATGGAGTAGAGTATTTACAAAATTAGACCCATTTCCTGAAAGTCATGTAGGGTTAATTGTATATAACCTTTTAATATGAAGCTACAGAAGAGCAGATACATATCTTTTGAAAAATCCATACACACACAGCATTAACTTTTTACTAATGACACTGGTGAATTACATGGTGTTAATGGTTTATTTCAGCAGTTGCCACTGAGACTACTGTTGAGCTCTTTGTCTAGTTCCAATGACAGCAGCCTAAAGAGGATGTTGAAAGACAGTGAAAAAGGAAAATGTCAGAGAAGAATCCTGAGACTTTGTTTAATACGGGACTAAGGGGCTGAGTATGCTTCAGTTTATTGAATAGGATGTTAAGAGACTGGCAATAATAAATATTGAAACACAGATAAATGTCTGACGGATGGAATTTCTTTAAGTTGTTAAAGACATAACTAGATCCTGTGATCAGAAGCTAGCAAGGTTTGAACAGGAGAGAAGAAGTATTTTTTTTTTTGTCCACAGAGGGAATATGTACTGTGGAACTGGTAATTAATGAAGGAATGCAGTAAATTCTTTGCCATTCGTAGCCTTCACATAGAAATTGAAAGAAATTTCTCTCTTAATCATCAAACATTGACCTCAAAAAGCATCAGTTAATATGTAATGGGCATATAGATTTCTTGGTGCTAAAAATTGACTAGGTCATACATGTGATGGACTTATATGTGGATAAAGGTTTGGGACTTCAGCTGTACTGTTTGTTGAAGTTATACTTTTTGAGGCTAGGAAGAAGTCTATATGTAGTCCTTCTGAGAATGGCAGAACTGTCCATGTGGAACTTCTGGCAGGAAATGGACCTAATAATTCTGTAGCACATTAATGACTTTTTAAATTTTTATTTTTATTTTATTTTGTGTTGTATTTGCATGTTCTCTTCAAAATCAGCCTGCCTTCAAAGTGTTATCAACCAGTTACTGACTTTTTACCTGCTTTTCCCCTCCTTGTTGTCACCAAGCCACTCCCCACTAAGTTGTTTTACAGTCCTTTTATGCCAATAATGTTAATTAAAATAATTTAAACTAATTTTGTTGTTCAAGTATTTGCAAATAAAGATTTATATTAAATGCATTTTTCTTGAGAGAGATTAGTTTGCTTTTGGAAACCTTTAATCTCCTTGAAATATTTCCAGAACTGTGATTTGTGAAATCTTCTGTTTGCTAGAACAGAAAACATCTGATCAATATTCTTCAGTTTAGCTCATTAATGATAGTGGAAACTTCTGGTCAGCTATTCTCTACAATTAAGATCTACATTCAGTGTTGTCTGTGATTTAGAACTTGCTGGCAAACATTTCAGTCTCCTGAGGTTGAACTTCTGGTGAGATAAGATGCAGATCTTCTTTTGTCATCATAAACTTACTAGGCCATATACATTCCTCCTTCCAAAATAAATAATTTACTTATACTCACTTGTAGCTTCCTTCTGTTATGTGATTCACAGTCCATATTAAATGGATAGCAGAATAGCAGGTACTGAAGTGCTTCAGAGAAGAAAAAGGTCGTCTTCCCTGTTTTGATGCTACATACTTAAGCTTTAAATTTTTTTTTATCATCATGTTTATTGTAAATCCTAGCAAATACTTTAAATAGAATTAGTTGGAGTTAAAATTTGACTTTAGAATGTTCTCAGAGAGTGCTTTGTTTTGGGTTTTTAATGAATTTTTTCATCCAAGTTACAATAATTCTGAAAATAGACTGAATTATAATTTCCTGTTTCATCCAGTATGTGTCTGTCCACAGATTTTGTTTTTCCTTAATTTTTTAAGGACACAGAAAATGTATAGTGCTAATATTGAGACAGGTTTTTCTAGTTCTCTTTTTAGACCATTAAATCAAAATTGCCATTGAATGAAATACAGTGTAGAATACATGTTTCTAGTTCTTTCGTGCAAATTTCTTACCGCAGAGGACCATAATGGACTCTTACAGTCCATGGCCAGAGTTTGTTTGCTCTAGAAACTTTTGCAAGTGGACAAAGGGTGTCTAGTATACTTTTACATAGCTCACATTTATTTATATGACGTTTAGCCATAGAGAAACAACTCTCTTGGTGACTCTAGAATGGCTAATTTTTAAACCCAGGAGTCCTGTTTAGAAAGATGAAGATGACATTAGTAGTCTCCTGAGCCCTGTACATGAAAAACAATAGAAGTATAGTTTATTTTCACAGGTTCTGATATTTTGGTGAACAGTCCATGCAGCTGTAAAGTAGCTTTTCCATGTGGAAACTCAGTTATTGTTTTTTGGTGGGTGTTTTTGTTTTTTTTTTTTTTTTTTTTAATTACTAATAACATTTTATTCTGAGCCCTGGGTTCCCCACCATCGCAAGAAGCCAAATTCACAGCAATTCACACAAGCATGGAACACTTTGTTTAGCTCCTCTCACGTCATAGCTCTGGCCACCAGAAAGCTGCTGTTTTTCTGAGAAGCCTAGTGAGAGAAAATAAATCATCACACCACATGACAAAAAGAATTCCCACTGATATGGGGATCAAATCATTCTACAGACTGAATAAGAACAAGCTTTGCCTCAAACTAATATTTTGAGCAAGAAATTCCTGTGCTAGAAATACCTAACCTCTGAATTAGGCTGCAGGAAGTTTGCCAGAGAGGAATCCCATCCGACAGTGATAAGAGTCCGGGACTTTCTCCTCCAAAGTTTCATATGCCTTTCTGAGGATGACCCAGTGTATGATAATCCAGCCTCACTGGGCGAGAAGCATCCTCACAAAGCTACAATAACCCTCTCAGCAGCAGACCATGGAAGGGAAAGGTTGGCATGAGGCCCAACAGTACCCATGGGGGCCCTTTATAACTCCTCGAAGGACACTCGGTTCCCTATCCATGAGTGATGCTAAATACTCAGCTTCATTTGCAAGACTGACGGATATTTTTTTGCCGCACCTCTCTCCAAGCTCCTGAGCCACCCCTGTCAGAAACCCCAGAGCTCCACCTCCGGCCACCCAGGACCATGGACAGCAGTTCCCACCGCACCCTCCAACACGCCGGGTTTCCAGCGCTCTCCATGAACAGGACTCAAAGTACACCACAGATTTCACCAAGAGGCTTGGTTTTCTTAGTTACCCTGGACTACAGGTTGAAAGCACGCACTGCAAGTTTCATGAGCCAATTCTGCTCATCCCGAGTGCTGGAATTTTTCAGTGAGTGTACATTAGTCCAAGGAATGCCCTTGTCTCTGCCGAGTTCTGGTGAACACCTTGGTCAGAACAGAGCGGAGAACTTAAAATCTCTTTGCTCTGTTGTAAACAAGTCTGCTCCCCAGCCCATGTCCTGATAATCACCTAGATGATGTTGACAGGATTCAGAGGAACATGCTAGAGCTGCGCTGCCATCCAGCAAGACCTGGACAGGCTGAAGAGTTGGGTGGAAGGGAACCCAATGAAGTTCAACAAGGGCAAGTGTACGGTATGGCACCTGGGGTGCATTAAGAAGAGTGTGGCCAGCAGGTTGAGGGAGGTTCTATTCCCCTTCTACTCTGCCCTAGTGAGGCCACATCTGGAGTATTGTGCCCAGTTCTGGCCTCCCCAGTTCAAGAGAAACAGGGAACTGCCGGAGAGAGTCCAGCAGAGACTATGAAGATGCTGAAGGGACCGGAGCATCTCTGCATCCAGGAAAGGCTGAGAGGCTGTTTCCCTGGAGAACACCAGGCTGAGAAGGGATCTGAGCAATAGCTAAAGGGCAGGAGGCAAGAGGATGGGGCCAAACTCAGTCCAGTGGTGCCCAGGAACAGGACAAGGGGCAATGGGCACAAACTGATCACAAGGAGAAACTTCTTTATCTCTGCCGTAGCGCTGCTGCGTATGATTTTGACTACCAGTACCAGTATATACTGGCATGGTTATTTAAAATCAAGAGCTAACTATTTAAAATCAAGAACTATTAATTCCCTCACATTTTTAATTCTACCCAGTTGCCTCAAGGTAAGCAGACCATCAGCCAAGTTTAGCCAGCTATCAGTGACAAGGAGCATGTCACTCAGCTACTACAAGACCAGAAGTTCTATAAGGCAGCTTCGTTCTCACTCAGCATCCAAAGTTCAACTGGGAGGAGAAGGAAAAGGAGAGAAATGGCCAGTGGCAGTCAGCCTCGATAGGGTCACGGGCTTTGCGACAGCTTCCACATGCAGGCGGGTGAAAACATCACTCTCAAAGCAAAGGGACAGAGGAAAGAAACAGAGAAGGGGAAGGGGGAGAGGAAAGAAAAAGGAAAGGTTGATGGACAGTTGGACTTGTTGAGGGTGAAATCAATTAAAGTGCATCAAATCCAGAATTCATGCTTTTTCAAAGTGACAAATATGTGCTGGAAACTGAGAAAGATGAGGGGAAAATAATGTCTTTGACCTCCCAGAGACCGGCTGTTCCTTCCGTCAGAGGAGCCAAAAGTGAAGTGAGATGAGTTCATGATAAATTGTAACAGCCAGGCAGCCACCTTAAAAAAGAACGAGGTGAAAAGGTTACAGAAGGGACCCAAAATGCAAAGAATTCAACCAAACATCAAGATAAATCAACTCAGGCCCTCGTGTATGCGTACCCAGGCTTCACAGAGCTGCTGCGGCTCATCTCAATTTGCTAGCCTTGCTTAAAGTGTAAGACACACACACACACACACCTTGTTTACAAAAGCTTTTGAAAACATCAGGACAAAGGACTGGCTCCCTTCAGCCCTCCGAAGCAAAGTGGTGCAGCGACCAGCTACCTGCCACCCCAGTTGTGGAAACTATTAGACAATTAGAGCTTTTCTTTGATGCCCACAAATATCCCCAGCAATCCCGTGTCCAGCTCAATTGAGCTGTGTTTTCAGAGGCTTTCTGAGAGCTAGACATCTCTCCTAAAGCAAATGGAAAATATTCAAACATCTGAAAGTTCCAGAGCCTTAGAGCAACTTATTTGCTCTTGCACTTAGGTATCATTTTCTGGTTTTGAGCTTCACAGCACAGTACAAATACTCATCTGGATGACTTGGTTAGCACAGCAACTCTGGATCTTTTCCCTTACTGAGAAGCAAAAAAGGGTAACTCTGGTAATCCCTCCCATGCAGGATAGCTGAATGCAAAGCTAAAATATACTAAAGAAGGAGAAGATATCTGCTAATCAAACCCCTGAAGCGCCCTTCTAAACGCTGTGCCCTGCTGGGAACACAGACATTTTCAACCCGTTAACATCTCAGCCCACGGGAAGCTGAACTCAGCATTAAAAAATCACCACCTCCCTCCACAGCGATGCTTTCCACACGAGGGAGGACTTCACAAGTGTACGCACAGTCATTTTGGTCTAAGTTGCTCTCCTCCTGGACCCATTCTAGCAAAAAAACTTCCCTGGTGATGCTTCTGGTGGTTTGTGGGAACTGTAACAAGCCAAAGCAGCGTTTTAGGGAACATTTACTGCTCTTTTCTACCACCTAGGCAGGGTACCCCCAGCACACCTCCCATTCAAACACTTGCACTCCCAACTTCAAACCAAGTCCCAGTTTTAGCCCAGCAAGTTCTCAAACATACATGGTCCTTCTTAAACTACTAGCACATAGCAATGGACATTACCCTGAGATCTCCAGGCAAGAGTTCAGGTCCAGGCCTCTCTGACCACTGAGGACAGCAGCAGACTGACCTTTGAAGAGGTTACCAAAGAAAGCACATCTGCTCTCCTTTCCTGAGCTGCCCCCAGCGCTGAAGGGGCTCCACAAAGCACTTCACAACAGTTCAGATCTGATCAGTTAAGCCTGTTCGCACTGCTGACTGTTGTGCAGATGGGTGCACGGGAGCTAGAGGAGATTCCCAACTGCAGTAGGGAATTTCTCAAGCCTGGGATCCCAGCTGGCATTAAGAGCTCACTGCAGTCTCCTGCACTGAGGGCAATGAAGTTCACACTGACATTGTTGCTGCGAGGAAGCTCAGCTATCAAGTCCTAGCTGGCATCCTCACAGCTCTGCCTTCAGAAAGCGCTGGTGAGCGTCTCACCAACTCCTCCTGACACAGATGCCCACCCCACTGTTGTTGCATTCTTCTTCACGACAACCTTCTCTGGATGGTCCCTTCCCCGAAACAGCATGATTCTCTCAGGGAGACATGAGTTCACATCAACAAATTCTTCCCGACACTGCCCTGAAGCACTTTCGCTATGATCAGCTATTCAGAGTGATGGGACACACTAGTTAGATCTCTCTGTGTGTTTATCAATCCCTTCTCAGCCATTTTCCTCTGTAAATCCGTCAAATCTTTTTCTTCAAGCTCTGTGGGAACAGTTAGGAGCTATCTCCTCAGAGGTGCCTGCCCTGCCACTTGGATTTCATCTCTTCCTGGAGAAGTTGGATGTCAGCAGTCAGAGGACCGGTCCACACAATGCAGACACGGCAGCGGTGGCACCACCGCCGGGACCCTTGGAGCGACAGGGTCCGTATGAAAAGACCCTTCTAAGATCCCTTGCCCCTGTGCAGGGCACTGGGAGGAGTCCTCTTAACCTGGAACAGAGCAGGAATAAGGGGAAAAGCCCAGAGATGAAATCACAGGAGTAAAAAAAAAAGCCTGTAACACCCCAAACCACGTGCAAACAACTTGTTCTGAGCTGAGCCAGGGCAGGAATCCAGCTGTTGCAGAGCACCACAGGACCTTACAGGACTTTAAGGACACAGCACTTGAATGTGTATTGGACTTCACATATATCAGGATTTCAAGTCTCTACTGCAACGACCCTTAGCCAACACAATACCAGGACATTTAAATGGTACCAAGGGAGGAAACCCATCCCTTACAACCCTGTGATGAACAGAAATGAAGCCAAATGCCACCACAAATAGATTTGGACTGTAGAATTTTCCTTTTATTCTTCCAAGGCAATTGCTGCCTGAAGAGTCATACATCTTCCCTTTTCAGCAGGGAGTAGCAGACGGTCCGTTCGCCTCGCAGGGAAGCTTGTAACCTTCACGGATGGCACTGAATTGCCAGCCCGTCTAAATCTGCAGAGATGCTGTCCTATGGAACTACACTACGTAGCCTATATGCAGTTTGATTGTGCAGATCTAGGTCAGCATCCCGCGTCCTGACAAACGTCAAACGAGAATGCTTATTTCTCCTTTCACACTTGTCAGCACCCGAGCTGGTTATCGGCCCCATTTGGCAGTCGGGGGAACGAAGCACAAAGCAGCGCGGTGACTTGGCCGAGGCCACGTTGCAGGCCAGTGCCTGATCTGGGAATCAAGCCCATGTAAGCAAGCATGGTGGTGATCACCACCAACCAAGGTGACATCACGTTCATAAGACTAGCCTGTGATCTTCTGATGTACTTGGAGGGTCAACAAAATCTATTTGTGGAGATCACCAATTATATTTTCTCACTCCTCTACCTGCCACAGTTTCAGGTGCCACACAGAGCATTCCCACTAATGACAGACAGCCCAAAATCTGGGACAACCCCTACTGTCTCCCATCAAGCTTCCTACTCCTTGCTTGCTCACCAGCCACAATAAGCACTCAGGGGTTTGGATCCCATTGCAGAATGGGGCAGGAATCTCATACAACAATCCTTCATGCTCTATTTGATCAAACTCACTGGATGCAAGCATGGAGACAAACATGAGGTTATATATATGGAACCAACAGAACATTTTACCATCCAAAAAAAAAGGGGTTCTGTCACTACAACTGAATAGCTCCTGCTTCTGAGGTCTCATGTCAGAAGAGGCAGACAAAAAAGGACCATGTGGCAAAACCAAACAGCTTTGCTAAAAAGTCTGGTAACTAGCAACCAGACAGCCCCGTATCAGATACATCCACAAGGGAAAAAAAGGGTTTCCAACAGCAAGACAGCAATTGTTACTCTTTTAGGACTGAAATTTATTTGTTTGTCCAAAAATATTTGCCATCTGAACAACAGTGTTTCTATATTTAATTTGGAGATTTTGTTGGCTATCACTAAATTGCTTTAATTCATTGCATGAAATCTTCCATCTATGAAGCATTCTAGTTCTTTATTCCTCATCTCTTCTACATTATTTTTCTGATTTTATGGATTTCAAAGCAAAGAAACGTAGACTGAACATTAAGAAAAATTTCTACCCTGGAAGGGCTGTAAAGCCCTGGAAGAGGCTGCCCAGGGAAGTGGCTGAGTCACCACCCTGGAAGCATTTCCAAGCCATGAAGCTGTGGTGCTGAGGGACATGGTTTAGTGGTGTCCTGGCAGTGCTGGGGGAATGGTTGGGCTTTATGATCTCAAAGGTCTTTTCCAACCTAAACCATTCTATGATTCTCTCTCTGTACATCATCAGCCCAACAGACAGAGGAGGCTTTCACCTGGTGCACTGCCTAGAAGGGTCAAATGCAGCTCCCCCTGGAAACCCCAATGGGCCACGTTTGCTGGTGATAGCATGACCTGATCCTAACGTGTGACACCAAAGCAACACAGAGGAACAGAGGACAGATTTTAGCATGGGATTGTCTTTCCTGATCACAAAGCGTTCCGTGTCATTAAGTGAAATCCATCACCAACTGAAACGAGGCCATTTCCTCCAGACGTAAATCCCAGAATTACTGGCTGGAGAGGGAATTCAGTACAAGTGCTAGAACACTGTGCCACGCAGGGGAATTCAGCTGGTTTAGTTCACAGCTTTCCAACCTCTGGAAACCTTGACTTGTGTAGATTTGTTAAGGACCTGAAGCTTTAACCTGCCCCCCCTCCTTCCCTCTGGTACAACTTCCTACGCTAACCCGCTGGGACATTAAATCTTCCACTTGCCATTTGCTCCTAGGCAGAGAGGATATGAATTTCATAACTCCTCAGCTGAGCTGCCATCAAGAGCCATGAAATACAGCAGGAAGCCAACAGCGTGGACTTGGGAGCACTCCATGCACAGTCCCACGAGCTGCAGGACTGGCCAAGCTATTAACATGGGCACAGAGGTCCAGGGGTGGGTAAGGCAGGACATGTGTACACCCAATCACACCAGAGAAGGATCACAGCGGAGCAGGACAGAGCCGATGCCTGCGTCAAGGTGGGACATGCATGGGAAAACCTGTCCTTAGCAAGGAGTTACTCTTTACATTTGTCTGACTTGAGGGGTTATGAGGGTACTGGGCTGACAGCTTAGAAGGGCTGGAGGAGAGAAGCCAGCCCTTAATTTATGGGTGTAATAGCTAAGAGAGTAAACCACTGCATATTCTCTACTTGAACTCGTGCCTCTCTGCTATAACCGAGGTGATGTGAACTGGGGAAGGAACAGGATGAAGCAGTTTCACCTCCCTCACCAAGAACTCCGCCAAGGGAGATGTTTTCCCATCTCACAGGTCACAAAGCCCAGCACGGATCACAACTGCGACAGAGCATTTCCAATGAAGACAATCCGACTGTGGAACAGCCTTCCAGAGGAGACCGACATGGCAATCCAGCACCTCACCCCCCTGAGGGCACCTTGCAAAGCTTTCCTCCTCCTTGTAATGACCCTTCTATTATGAGCAGGGAGTTTATACAGCTATCCCCTCCTACCAAAGGACTGCATTCAGCCCTTCCTTTTATTATAGTCAACATTAATTGAAATAAAAAATGCAAGCATTGAAGCTAAGCCAGTAGCAGCACACTTTACCCTCACCACAATTTTTAGTCCCCAAAAAGAAAGACTTGAGTAGTTAAAGATATCCCAAAAGGAACTCAATACTGCTGCCACACACTACACTTCTGCAGGTGATGGGAAGGAACAACTACACGAGGTCTTAATGCAACACAATGTTCACATTACTGGGCAAATCAACTGCTGCAAAGCATCTAGAAGGTAATCTTAGGAGCACAGACACAGCCTCCTCCTTCAAATCAGGGTTCACCTGCATGAAGGATGCTCAGCAGCACCACAGCAATCCACATGTTCATGCCACCCAAGCCCGAACAATAACATTTGTTAAACAAATCACAGCAAAACTTTTTGGTTTCAACAATAACATCAGTATTTTTATCATTATGAAGGTCCCAGCACTGAAACTGATACACTTGCTTGGTTAAGGAGCAAGAACCAGGAAAAGAGAAGGACTGGTTGCTCACTGCACCACAGCTTTTAGTCCAATTATTTAGAGCAACATCACAGTCAGCTCTCCACTTGAGCATGATCTGGTGAACCACCAAAAGAATCTCACCATTTTCAATTACTTTTTGGGAATTCAAGTCTATCATACAGGTGTTAGGGCATCTGGCCTCTCTCCAGCCAAGAAAACACTTGACCCCCCCCTTCTACATTTGTCCAGAACACTGAGAAATCAGCCAACTTCAAAACAACATAGACAAAGCAGGTCCTCATCCACCTCCTCTTCAGCCATGCTCCAACCAGAATCAGGTCTGCATCTTTCAATACTTCCAAGCTACCAAGCTTCAATACTTTTCTGAAGAGAAGTCTCTCAGAGGAGCCAGCTGGCTCTTAACACATCCACATCCCAATCCACCTGGAAAACTCTTTAACACCTCTCCGCTGAGGTGTCATTCTGCAATCCTACCACCCACTCCCTACGCTTCTTCCATCAGCCTCCGCGTGCCCTATTCCCCACCACGCAAAATGTTTGCTTACTCACAGTTAGGAGCCGACACCATCTCTACTTCCACCTCTTCTGGTCGCTCCTCTTTCTCCGGGGTCCTCTGCAGCCAAGGCAGGTTTGAAGCAGGTGGTTTATTCCTGCCAGTCCATTAGCAGCCTTCAGCAAAAGCAACCTCACCCCACGGTGAGTTGTCCTCGGGCAGAGGAAACACTTCTCTCATCCTTTAAGGAGATTCTGCAGTCACCTGCGTGCTTTCCACTGGCAATATTACATTCAGACCGAGAATAACAAAGGGTTTACTTCTCACTTATCAGCATAGGTTGCCTTCTTTTCCTCTTCTCAAAAAAGCCTGGACACCAGATAACACACCCCAGTTGCAGTATGATAGGATTCAAGTCCCAGCACAAAACTCCCAAGCTTGAATCCTCCATGGGAGCCACAAAGGGAAAATCCAAACCTAACCTCAGGCTGACAAAAGAGAAGAAGGCTGAGGGACCAAGCCTTAAATGCAGCCCCTGGCCCAAGGAGCAGAGGCTCTGGGGGGTGGGGGCCAGGTGAGGCTGGTTGGAGCAATAAAGCCCTATTGGTGGACTCCAGCCTTGGCAATTGCTGCCAACAGAAGACACCTGGACCTGCCTGGGGAGCTTGTAATGCAGAGAAAGTTCTAGATGTCATTCTTGGAACACCTGAGTAAAAGGAATGGAGCCTCTGCCACTCAAAAGCCAGATGAGCTGGTTGGCTTTTGAAAGCACAGGCTCCTGGATCAACTCTTGTTGCTACCCAGGACTTCAAACCAGCCAACTATGCTGAGTTTGAATTTGATGAAGCCTATGGACTGGCACAGCTGCTGAGGATGTAACAGAATTCTGCCCCCGAGGGATCCTGACTGCTTTTCCTTGCAGTCACAATGTCCTCTGACACTCTGCAGAGGCAAAATGGACACAAACAGGGGCTGGCAGACGGCACTTGTGTGAACCCCCCCAGATTGCCACGTAAAACCAAAGGGGAGCCAAGTCCTGAAGGACAAGGAGCACAACAGCCAGCAATTCATGTTCCTCACCAAGGAACCCAGCCTCAAATGGCTGAGCCTGGCTGGGACACCATGTCCCACCTGGGCTATAACCTCTCTGTTTTTTTCACTGCTGTTTGCTTTCTCTCTTGAGTTTGGGAGATGAGGAAAGCACAGCAGTAAAAGCAATCACCTTCTTACAATAGTCTTTTCCTTTCCTTCACACCCTCCTTTCCTCTTATGTACTCCTGCACCCTGCAGACAACTCCCTGGCACTTTGTACTTCTCCTTTCTGTTCCAAGTCACCGGTAGCATCCTCCCCCACAACCCTGCTGCCTGCTGTGGCAGCATTTCTGCACCGAGGAGATAATAAATACATCAAGCCTGTCAAAGCCGCGTTGTTTTGGCTGGGAAGAGGTGCTCCCCTGCCGGGTGAGATTACTTCCCACCGCCACGTACGGCCTTCCCCTTACTGACAGCTCTCCAACAGGGAGTAATCGGTGTCCAACTGCGAGGAGCAGGCAGCTAACGTTGCTGAATGGCACTTAGGACTGATGAGGGCAAGGAAGAGGAAAAAGGAGCTTAGTCTTGCTCACACACAGCCCTTCTCTTGCTGGCCAGTGTGCTGACAGAGACACAAACTGGGTTTCCTTGTTGGCAGGGGGTGGAAATGAGAAATGAGAAACTAATATTCTGGCTTGGGTCTCGGGGCAAGTGTCAGCCTTAATCCTACACAAGCATGACACTTGGAACCAGGAGCTCCTGGTGCCTAAGTGTATCAGTGAATGTGAAATTAAGAAAGGCAAGATAAGAAGGTGGCCAGAGAAGAAGCTCTCTCTTTGCCCTTGGGCAACAAGGTGTTTTTCTAGAAGCCCCTGTTTTTCTTTACACCACTCAAAGACTTTACACTGGCAAAGACCTGCACTGAGCTTCACTCCTGGCCCAGGATGGATTTCTGGGAGGAGAGCTAGCAGGGAAATGGCATTCACTGGGGAAATGGATTTCCCATGGGAAAAAAAACCAACCACCAAACCATAAAGAAAGCATTTTGCTTGTTTGCATTTTCAGCGGTGTCCGAGCCATCCAGGTAAACTGAAGGGCAGCTCTTTTCTCACCTGCAGCTCAGCAGCTCCCCTCAGAAACCTGTCATCGTTGTGTTGTTGGGTTTGATTCTGCCAGAGGTTTTAGCTTTGTATTCTTGGCTTTTTTAAATTCAAGAAATAGAAAAAGAGTAAAATGATCACTGAGATACTGTGATGAGACTAAGCAGTATCACAGTGAGTCATCTGGAGTTTCTCCACCTCTCAACCAGTCAAAGACACTTAAGGGAATCAATTGCCCGTATCCCGCTAAAATCCTCTCTGTATGTGCTTCATGAAGCTTTAAGCCCCTCTCCCACCCCCACAACCTCCATCCCTCACCTCTGAAGTCTCTCTAGTCCATTATTCTTGAGGCTGAGTTGTGAACAGTGCGTTCACTTTCCGTACTACCTAATGAAGATGTTCCTGTCCCTGAGTATTCTATCTGCTGCATGCTTAATGGAAGTAAAAAAAAAAAAAAAGAGCTATTATTATCATTGGTGGTTCAGATGAGTTTCTTGGCAGTGAGGGTGGTACAGTTATGTGGACGATCAAACAAGCCAGTGATTATTGCCAATGCATTTTTGAGGAAATCACTGCTGTTTAAACTCTAATCACAACAATACCTCATTTAAAAGCATAAAAGCTTTCACTCAGCACACTACCTCTTCTTCTTTTTTTTTTTTTTTAATAGCTAGACAATTAAATAAATCTCCTGACACTTAACCATCATTTACCCAACAGTCAGCAAATGGATTCAATGCCTTTGCATTAGTTAGATAACGATATTAAAGCAAAAACTGAACAAGTGCAGGCAGGTGAAGGCAGGTCGATGAGGAGTGTGGGCTGCACTGCAAGTGCAGCACAGTATCCTTGGCAGGGAGTAGCAGGATTTTGGTTTTTCCTCCCTTAGTCAGACACCAAGATTGTTCTCAGCACTATTGTGTTTCCTAGATTTTAATGTTCTTGGGAAAAAAAACAGGTCATTGTTCCTCTTCTTATAGGCTGGGAACAGAAGCACAGAACAGGCGAAGCCAGCCTGAGATTCTGTCTCTGAACCAGGAATTGAGTTTGGATGTGGTGAACTGCTCAAAAAGTAACCTTTCTAGACTTAACCCTGACCCAAGCTTTATTTTGTTTGCATTTCTGTTAAAATCGATACCTGGAAACTTCAGTGCAAGTGTGGATTAAAGCTTGGCAGGCAAAAAAAGTCTGGGACCTCGGCCATTTTTACTGGCATCTTAGGAAAGGCTGCAAGATCTTAAAACACCCCCCCCAAATGAACATTGCAGCAACTGTGACTGACCCTGTGCTGGTACGAACATCAGCTGCTGCACGATGATAGACCTTTCATGATCCGTGATCCCAGTGGTACTCTTAATTCCTGGCTCTAGCACTTCTCCCTCATTAGGTTCTTCATGTTCTGATACCTTTGTTCAGAGGCTGATCCTAAATAACTCTTAAATTTATTACCTTCTGCCAGCTGTCAGCTACGAGCAACTGTCACAGGAGTGCCTTTCTCCTTTTCAGGGACCAACAGTGATGATAGAAAAGTCTTGTCTTTCAAGCAGCACTGGAGTTTCAGGTTTATTATTATACATTCATTAACCTATGCTGAATTTCAGTCTTTTTAAAATAAATTAATAAATAACATGGAAAGGAAGGCAATTGATCCATAGAATCATTTGGGTTGGAAAAGACCCTTGGGATCACCAAGTCCAACCATTAACCCTACTCTACAAAGGTCACCCCTAAACCATGGCCCCCAACAGCACATCTAAAGGACCCTTGAACACATCCAGGGATGGGGACTCGCCCCCCTCCCCGGGCAGCCTGTTCCAGTGTCTGGCTGCTCTTGCTGGGAAAAATTTTTCCCTACTGTCCAGTCTAAACCTCCCCTGGTGCAGCTTGAGGCCATTCCCTCTTGTTCTGTCACGAGTTATGCG
>JANHGN010017409.1:21981-32752 GCA_024605025.1 Megaceryle maxima
CTCTTCCTCAAACTAACCAGTCCCAGCTCCTTCAATCCCTCTTCCTAAGATTTATTCTCAGGCCCTTCACCAGCTCCATTGCCTCCTCTGCACTGGCTCCAGCATCTCATTCCAGACTCTAAATAACTGACAACTATATAGACAGTTAATTGTTTCCTGATCTCTGCTTACTCAATTTTTCAAGAGTTCCTCCAGATAAATTTTAGAGAGATGGATTTTTGGTTTTACCCCAACTCCCAGCCCTCAATTTGGCCAAAAAAAAAAAGAAACCAAAACCAAAAATAGCTCTGCTTCATAAAGATGTTTATGGCAGGCTGGAAAGAGTTAAAACCTCATCTTCCACTCCTCCCTCTTTATCGTTTTAATTGGCTGTTCTGATGACCTGACCACCTCTTTGATACGCATCAAATGCCGGCCCGTGAAATACGGAGCACGTCAGCTGGCCGAACAAGGGTCAACCCGATTGTCAATAAGGCCATCAATCAGCCCCACCAGCATGATGGATCCAGTCCAGACCAAAAGCCCCAGATGGAAATGAAAGAGCCTCCCCGATGATAAGATGGTGTGCGCTGCGTGGCCCGACAGCTCGCCGAAGGGTCACTGGCCCAGGGGCCAGAAGGCGGCAAACTTCAAACTGGAAAAAGGCAACAGTGAGCAAACAGCAACCCCCCCAAAACCAACAAAAAGAAACCCTCTCGGCCAACCCAGCGGCAGCTCCAAATCAAAGAAGCCAAGTGAGGTGAGAGAGACGGGAGGACATGCAGAGTGAACAAGGGAGCCAGTGGGGAGG
Source organism: Megaceryle maxima (assembly GCA_024605025.1). Classification (NCBI taxonomy): domain Eukaryota; kingdom Metazoa; phylum Chordata; class Aves; order Coraciiformes; family Cerylidae; genus Megaceryle; species Megaceryle maxima. The sequence continues at coordinate 22,772 of JANHGN010017409.1, forward strand.
TGCCCTTAAAGGGCAAAATAACACATGCTTCAACTGGTACCACCTACCCCCCTGCTTCTCCTCCTGCGTATCCCTACGGGTGAAGAGGGACATCACCACAAACCCACACCCCACTTGCACAAACACACTTTCCACGATGAAGTGAATTAGGGAATAGAGCTAAGGTAAAAGCGACCAAAATGACACTCTGAGATTTTTGGGGACTTCACCATGGAGCTGTCAGAACATCTGTGCTATCAACGGAGGAGAAAGCGCGGAAAAGCAGCAGCTAAAGAAAGGAGGAGAAGTAGAAATATCTTTATCTGGTGACACTATTGGCTTCAACAGTTTATGAAACGACTGCTTAACATGCTCCATGTTGTGATGGCTACACCAGCTCCAGCAACGGCTTACTTCTCTTTGGACAGGACCCATCACCACAAGCTACTTAAGATCCACTGCTTATGAATGGGGGATAAAGTAGGGGTGATATTCCCCATAACTCTGGAATAAGAAGCATCTCTAAGATGCCAGCCACTTCAGAAGCAAGATTTTCTGAAGATGAAACATCTGAAACACAGGGGGACACCATGGGCAGTGAGGTAAAGGATTCAAGAGTGTCCTCTTGCAAAACTGAAGATTGTTGCCTTCCAAGGAAAGCCTACATGGCTAGAAAGGCCTAAGGACACTACCTGTCTTTTTCTGTCTCCTTTCTGTGAAGGGCTACGGTCTGAAACATCAACAGATGCAAGGTGCATCTGCAAGGGCAGAAAACTCAAGACAAAGTGTCCAGCCTCAGCGGAGCATACACACACTCCCCTACACCAACGTGCCCCCACGTTACAAACACACAGAAACACAAGTGAACATATGTGATGTCCGTGCTATTTTGAAACACAAGAGCCTGGAAGCAAGATGGATAAAGCCAGAAAATGGCACTGAGCTTGGAGTACCATCTGTGTTGCTGTTCCTAAGAACCTGAAGAGTTCATCTCCTGGAAAGCAGCTCTGCAGAGAAGGACCTGGCAGTGCTGGAGGACAAGTTCACTATGAGCCACCAATGGGGTCCTGTGGCCAAGAAGGCCAATGGTCTCCTGGGGGTGCATTAGTAAGAGTGTGGCCAGCAGGTTGAAGGAGGTTCTCCTCACCCTCTAATCTGACCTAGTGAGGCCACATTTGGAGTGCTGTGTCCAGTTCTGGGCTCACCAGGTCAAGAGAAACAGGGAACTACTGGAGAGAGTTCAGTGGAGGGTCCGGAGATGCTGAGGGGCTGGAGCATCTCTGTGGCCAGGACAGGCTGAGAGCCCTGGGGCTGTGCAGCTGGAGAAGAGCAGCCTGAGAGGGGAGCTGAGCAAGAGCTGAAGGGCCCCTTTAGGGGGGCAAGAGGATGGGGCCAGACTCTGGTCAGTGGTGCCCAGTGACAGGACAAGAGGCACCAGGCAAAACCTGTAACACAGAAAGTTCCATGTAAATATGAGGAGAACCTTGTTTTCTGTGAGGGTGTGGGAGCCTGTGCCAGGCTGCCCAGAGAGCTTGTGGAGTCTCCTGCTCTGGGGAGAATCCAAACCAGCCTGGACTCTGCGCTGCTGGGCCCCCTGCTCTGGGTGACCCTGCTGGATGGAGCAGGGGGGTGGCACCAGAGCATCTCCAGAGGGCCCTTCCAACTCCCACCTTCTGGGATTCGGAGAACCTGCCACACACATCCATTCACTATCTGAAGTCCATCAGTGTCCTGTGTAGAGACCTCACCACAAACTGACACCACTACAGGTGCCCTTCTACACACACACCCCCAAAGTCAAGTCTCCTTTTCCCCCGTCGCTCTAAGACAAGGCAATCACTTGCTAAACATTCCAAGCCAACTGCACTGGCTGCCATGTGCTAGTTTGACACCCTCTGGCCTTCCACCCCTGCCCTCTGCTGCACCTCCTCGTGTCGCTGCTCACGTCTCGGGGCTCAGAGGCTGGTGTGGTGCAAATATTTGCATGGTTTTGGGGAGGAACACAGTGCACTGGCTCCAGGGGCAGGCAGACTGCATATTTATTCTGGAATAGCAAACAACACGGAGAGCAAAGAAGAGAAAAAGCCAGATAAGATAAAAGTGTGTTACCAGGTCTAACATAAAATCAACAATGACCACAGCAAAAAGTTATATGGACATACCAGCAAATCCAGCAGCAAGTGATTCTGAGAGAGGAGCCCTTTTAGAGGTTGGATCACTCAGAAGACTGGTGAGATGAAGCTGCTTGTCTCTTGGAGTGCCCAATATCAAGCCACTGTGAATCATGAATCACTGCCTGTGTCTCGAGATGATTTACAGGAAAAAAAAAGATGGTTTTGTGGTCACTGTCCTGCCCGCACCATGAACCTGTAACTGCAACCAGCACCTTCATAATACAGAACAGAACTAAAAGACTTTCCCACACTTTAGAAGATTCTTCCAGAATGAGCCATGGGTGGTTCTGACTGAAGAGCCCAATATCTGACTGAAGAGCGGCGTGGAACACTGCAGCAGTTAATTTCTAGTATGTCATGGGACTGGATATTTCTTACAGAAGATAGATTCACCAAGCTCTGAAGGTTTCCTCTGTCATTTAAGAAATGTCCACATTTGCTGAAGTTTTAATTCCTGCACATGACTCATTTATGCAGCGAAACAAAGCGTACTTGTTAGACAAACTGCATCATGAGGAATCCTGAGGGTAAAAATAGCAAGGAGGTACCAGGAGAGCCACATGTGAAAACCATATGGAATGGTGTTCCACCAGCTTGGAACCAGATGGAAGAAAACACTGTCCCTGGACACTGTACAGAGTCCTACTGATAACACATGATAAATCATTCACTGAGTGTAAGCAGGAGAGCGAACATCACCACATACCAAGCTGTGCAGGGACAACAGGACCACGAGCTGGAGGACATCAGATAAAAGGACAGCATTAGGAGCTCAGATGTTACCCCCTTGTGTAGATCTAATCTGAGCTATGATCAGCAGGGACAGCCAGAAGAGCTGCAGAAGGAAACTAAAGCACAGCAGCAGGGTTTCAATGCACTGGAAAAAACCACAGCACGGCCAAGTCTGCAGTAATGGGAAGGTGAACAGGGATACTGGAGAGTTGTCCAGATACTCACCCCTATGAAGAGGACATAAACTTAGTCCTGTACCCAAGCACTAGGTTTCCTATGTGACTTGTAACAAGTCATTTAAGGTCATCTGAAGTCAAAAGGCATCCTCTCATTGAATCCAAAGCACTGCTGCCTTCTCAACCACGCTGCATTTCCCAGGGAGTCCAAATCCCTTCTCCCACACTCCTCCCTGTTTGACTTGAGGGTTCTCACTGACAGCGTCTGTCTCCTCAGGAAGGACAACTGTTCGCGACACAAGAGGACTCCAGGTCTGACTGAGTCAGAAGACAGCACAGCAAGACACACAGAAATGACACTCAGGAGTAGATTAGACAGAAGGTGGCTGTGTCTAATAACCAATAATTTATTTATATTCATCAATACCAAGAAGCAGTGACGCCTGCAGTAGCCCCGCTCGAGATGAATGGGCTGTTACACTGACGTGGAGCTGCAGATTGCAGATTGACAACTAGTTCAAGCTTTACATCCAGCTGAACTTTCCAATTCTGGTTATGGCCTGAGAGGTCATTCCTGACCGTGTCTCCTCTTCTCTCGCAAGTCTTTTCATTTCTCGTGTCACAGGGAATTTTCCTATTGAGGGGAGGGGGGGAGCCCGATGAGACTTGTGACCACTTTACGTCCCCGTGAGCCCAACTATCTGTGTAAGCACCAAATGACTTCTTGCCCTAAGAAAGGCCTGAAATGTCTCTTCCAAGTGCAGGCAATTTCCTTTTTAATGGTACAAGCCTGTGTAACAGACCCTGGAACAGGACGGGTCGCTGTGCACAGAGAGCTGACCAAACCACATGTATGCAGGACCACCAAGGATGACCCTAAATTAGACCACCCAGTCACTTTGTTGGTCCTATTTTGAGGAGCCAGAATCTCAGAGCAGAAAACAGTGTCCTCACCCGGGTTCCTTGGCCTGTGTTTTAGACCATCACATATCTCCAGTGACTTCCTGCTACTGACCTCTTATAATAAATCATCCTAGCCAGCCTCCCTCCCTCCTGGCAACATCCTGTTCCTTCCTCAAAAAAACCTCCCACTCACAATTCCAAGGTTCGATATCAATCTTAAATAAATGCCTCCCTGGACTCAGCTGCACTCCCAAAGCCACCTTATCTCCTGCCTCAGTAGAACGACTGCAGTTCAAGAAGCAAATGCAGGAGCCTCTTAGGACCTTTTAATTCCCCCATCCTGTCCTCTTTCCTTTCCCCATTTTTTCTTACAGAGAAGGGAAATTATCTTCAGAACAATGTAACCCACAATGTAGATAGGTGCTTACTGTGACTCTGGAAAGGAAAGAATGACAGCCCAAGAAAGGCAGTGCTGCAAGCTCCTATATGAAATACAGTGAGAGCAGAGTCTGTGGGAGAGGTTCTGCTCCATCATCTCCCTTGCTCTGGTTTCCATCGCTTCACAGTTTAGGTGAGGGAAAACTGTCAATATATCTACCCATCTGAGTCTCTTCTTCAACACCCAGGGGACCAACCATCTCCCCATCCGACCTTTCCGATTCCTCTCCAAAGTCCAGCTTGAGCTAGAGAATCTGAGTCTGGAAAGCACCCCCTTCCCCTCCCCAGCAGCACACTACTGCAGAGAGCACAGGCACCTCCAGCCCACGACAACGGGGCTCCTAATCACATCCTTCAGCTAAACAAAGTAAGTAGGATGAATCCAGGTCCTGACACTAGTTATGGCTCTGAAAGTCCCCGGAATGACTCACAGACAAAAGGAACCACATTTACTCCTTGATCCAGCAATGTCTCTTTAATTTTCTAGGTCTTCACGCTTTGGTCACTGCAGTGAAGACTGGTTCGTGTTGGGACTTCATGTAACTCACTCAGGAACACTCTCCCCAGATATTTCATCCCTTTTGTAACCCTTTTGGTTAACACGTTTATCCCAACTCTTGAAACCCTCTGCCTGGTGCCTTGCAGGTTACAGTCCTTCCAAAGATTGGATGTCTCCAAAGCAGTGAGACTTAAATTTCACATTTACATGGTTCTATGTGATACTGGTGCTTACCTACTCGTCTTTTCATCTTCCTTTGCTCTACCCTCATCTTTCCTTGCCTTTGCAGAGGACCAAAATGCCCCTGATCATCTAACCAGCTCCCTGGAGTCCATTTCAGCGAGGATCTGGTTCTTGCTTGAGAAGACTCCTTGAGTCTTCCCAGACTCGCATCTCTATTTTTTGTATGTAAGCACAGCTGATTAATTCATTAACAATTCACTTGATAACGAGCCAGTGATCACCTTGAAGAAAAACAGCAGTGAACCAGCAGATTTTCAGGCTGAAAAACAAAACCATGGAGAAGAAGCAGAGAGAAGAGGCTTTAGTCACAGAAGATGACATGGCAGCCTCCTAAAATGCCCTCCGAGTTGAGAAAGTAATCTTATTCCAGCACACGCATCCCTCAGATGCCCTCCCTCTCCTTATCATCCAACTCACTCAACCATGTCACTGACATATGTACTTAGCAGCAGTTATCGTCAGCGGCACATAAATAAATGGCAGGTATCAAAGCATCAAGGTCGTCAACTCGTCATGAATATTTCAGAGAGAAGCAACATGAAAAGCTCGAGTGTCCCAGCCTCTCAGATTTCCAACAGAAGGAAAAGAAAAATAAAATCCAAACCACAGGCGCACGCACACGCGAGGTCTGCTGGCTTGGCCATCACGCACGCGCGGTTCATTTCAAGGCACTACTACATATGTTCCGAGACAATCTGTCACAGTTTAAAAATATATAAATATATATAATCTATCTCCTCCGTCTAATGTGCAAACTCTAAGCAGCTGGCAAGAGGGCAGTGGTGATTTAATGCAAGAAAACGGTGCTTTGCTGAAGGGGCTGGGGACTAGATAGCCTGGGTTGTAACAAGAAGCCTCTTTGACAAAGGCGCAGAGTGGCATCTTTTCACACAATTATATGTGGGTCACGTTAACCTCTGCTGTGCAGGATTCCCTTGAGCTGCTTCTGTCTGCGTGTCGCTGCGAAGAAATCAAAGCTGAAATTCCCCTTGTTCTTATTTTTTTTTTCTTCTTTTCACAGTAATGCAGTGAGAGGGGAAAGGGGTTCCCAGCTTGGCACACCAAGATGTTGGCAGGAGTTTCCCGGTGAACTCAGGAGCCCAGCAGGTCCATTAATGAGATATGTTAATCAATGGACAGAGCTGAGGTGTCAAGCTCTGTGTAATATTTGGATATATGGCTATTTATAGGCAAAGAGACTTTGTTAAGTTTCGCTTTCAGCACGTGGGCCAGACAGTGTTTGGAAACTGTTTGCATTTTTGTTCCGCGGATGGACAGACAGATGTACAGAAGGCAGAGGAACAATTTTTCACAGGCTTTGGAAATAGAAACTTGCTCCTGTCAAGTACAACTCAAATTTACAAATGGAAATTTCATCAAAACCATCACAATTCATTAAATAAAGCAAACCTTTCTTTAGCCAGGTATTCCTCTGTTCTGGGTTTGCTTAGTGGGAGGGGGTTTTTTAATGTTTGCAAGGAATTTATTTATCAGACAACTCGATTTCTGGGAGTGGGGTGGCAAACTTGCAATGAGATTAACTTCTCACTTCCTAGTGCTTTGCAAGTCTGTTCTTTTTATAGATTTTTTCCTTTTTTTTTTTTTTTTTTTCCAGGCGCTTCCACCATATTCTTCATGGTACCCCTGGACTCAGATGGTTTGATGTCATATATAGCAAATGATCTTTATGTTCCATGGCAAACTGGATTTAAATGACAAGATGTTCTAAACTGAGAAAGCTGCTGTGGAAACCCTGCTTTTGTTTGTATTAAAATGGGTTCTTTCTCAATGAACTCATTACTGAACTGAAGGAAACATTCCTTGCAGTGACAGCTGATACTTACACTGTCATTCAGCTCCAATTATTTTGTCCATTCTCACATTTTCAATACCAGTGGGCTGCAGAGTTTTCAACTTGCAGAGCACAAGAAGCTGAAAAACCTTTGAAGACTGTGAGGTAAGGACACAAGTTGGAAGGGTCTGCCAAGACACCTGAAAGCAAAGCTTAAGACCAATCATTTTGAAGGTATTTGTGCATTTTTCACATGCTGAGATCAGTTCCAGATCGTGGTCTGATATTAAAAAGTACACTGTGGCACTACCAGAATCAGTGATTGCTGCTCACCTTTCACCCTCCGCTGCTCATCTCCCCTCCTTGCCCAAGTGCTCTTTCCACTCATTTGTGCCAGGAAAACTCTGTGTGACCAGGCGCTGAACCAGACAGAAGATGCCATTTCCTGCTTTAAACAAACAAACAAACAAACACACACACTCAACATTTTTATTGTTTTGTTCTACCCCCCAAACTTGGATAGCTCCTCTCATCTGGTTCCCAACCACCGGAGCAGTTGTGCCAGTGCAGCAGCAAGAACAAGAGGCCAGGAGACAACAATGCCTTAAACCAATGTTACCACCAAGCAATTTGTAATATCAAACCACACGCTAAATCTCAACTAAAAGCTTTTTGGGTTCAGAGTGAACACCTCTATTAAGATGAATTAAGCAATTCACAGTGTTCAGAGCTGCAGTTTCCAAAGTAGTTTAAATCTTTATTTTCAACAATCACCCCTGTAGCAAAAATGACCTGAAAGAAACCAGACAGGATGAGCATTAATTCCAGGCTTCTGTAGAAGAGGTTTTTCATGTATATTTTAATACAAAAGCCTATCTCTGCACTGCAGTCGCTACCACTGTGACTCCACTACGCTGCAGATACCAGAACTACCTTAAAATTCACTAGTGTAGGTCCTGATAACCATCTAGTCTCAACAGCACAGGCTCAGCATGGACTAATTTGTCCTGACAAGATTATTTGCAAATTAGGTGAGGAGGTCAGACAGCTGCCCTACAACCACATAAAAATCTAGTAAACATTGACTCCAAGTTTATACCCTACCTGTATTTTAAATGTTTTTCACAGGGCACTCACTTTGTGTGCCACCTCAGTGCCAAGTTTCACCCACTTTTAGGCCCAGTTTCAGCCAAGAATATGTTTAAAACCTCGCTCAGGCTGAGACTGTAGCTGAGTACTCACCTAAGTCAGGGGTCTTTCAGCTGAAGGGTATGAAACGGATCCTCATCTGGGAAGACTCAAGTGTGGTGCTGGTTAATGCCTCGCAGAAACTGGGTTGCTGGAATTAAACACATGTAAAACCAAGGACTGGAGCAGGTTTTGCCTTGAATTAACAAAAACATGGTTTCTAGGTGTTTATACATCATATCTCTGTGCTAGATGTAAGAGCCTGTCCCATCTGGAGGGCTAAACTAGTCAAGATGATGTTAGTGTAAGAATGACTTTGGATCACGATCCGAACATTCTCCTCCGTTATGCTCTGCAAAGGGTCTGTCTCTATTCTGTCACGTAGAGGCACGAGCTGCCTGTCAGTGAAATGGGCAGAGTGCTGAGGGATTTCCCATGCAAGGTGATCCAAAACCCATGGACTCACGGGAACCCATTCCAGATGTCTCAACCGTTTGCAGTGAGATGTGGCACGAGCATTCCCGAACGACAGAAGGAGCAGGGAGAGGGTTCACCCTTGTCTTTAATTCCCAGCTTTGTAGTCTATTTGGGAAATACATTTCTGGAATTTTATGCCCTGCTCTGGGTTTTTTGGAAGCTGGGAAGTGCTAACAAAAGCCCTGTGAAAAACCAAGGCACAAAGGTAACATCTTAATCTTACACGTACATAGGAACAGAGTCTGACCACTAACAGTCTCATCACAGCCATACCCTACAGGTCAATGTATGCAGACAGGACACAAGAGCAGGCACACACACTGGACTCACCCCAAACCAGTGTAATCTTCCAGTACTGTCACAAGGGCAAGAAAATGCAGAAGAACTTAGAATAAGAAATGGTCTCACTGGGTGAAATGGTCTCAATGGGTGAGACCAAGACTCAACCTGATCTCTACCGGAAGACATGGGCAAACTGCTCAGGAGAGGATACAAAAACCAGGTCCTTCTGTGACTGATCTTTCCCTGTTATACCTGGCTATCCTTTCAGTAATCTGCTTAAAGACTTCCCACATCAGGTGGCTAGCACAGCCGTCAGTGGAGCCACCCTCCACTGACACGGCCAAATGTTCTTTGAAGCTATTTGTGCCTTTGGCCATTATGCTCCTGGGCAAGGACTTCTGCAATCCAGGCAGATGCTCATGGAACAGATTCTTTTTTTTTTTTTTTTTCTTCATTTGTTTTAAACTTATTACCTGAAGGGTTCTTCTGATCCTTTGAACTCCAAAGCCTCCTTATGAGAGCTGCTCAGGAAATTTTTCAGTGCAATTTCATCGGGCAAGGTCAATTAAGTTACACTGAAATTTTTCACAAAAAGAATGTAAGAATTTCAACAAGAGTATGTTCTCAGGACCTGTATGGAATTCTTTCTGCCACTCCACATCTCGTTTTTAGGGTTACCATGTGTCATGTGGGGTATCCTGAGTTTCATGCTACCTGCAAGTGTTTCATGATGTACACAAAACTGAAGGTGTTCAGGAAGACAAGTTACAAAGGCCCCTCCCAGCCAGCCACTGTATCTGAGCTGGTACACTCTGACCCACTGAGGAAGACTCTGGTTCTAGTCCATGATATGAAAAAAGAAGAGACCTGAGCTTTGGCTTCCCATCACACAGCCACATGCCATCAGCACTGGTTTATTCTGGAGTGACTGGAATTCTTTTTCTTGTTTTTAATAACCACGTGCTTGCTCTAAACTAGAATATCTCTTTTTCCCAGTTCACAAAATTACAGAATCCCAGCATGGTGGGGGTTGGAAGGGCCCTCTGGAGATGCTCTGGTGCCACCCCCCTGCTCCAGCCAGCAGGGTCACCCAGAGCA
>JANHGN010017409.1:34949-54243 GCA_024605025.1 Megaceryle maxima
GGAGCCTGTGCCAGGCTGCCCAGAGAGGTTGTGGAGTCTCCTGCTCTGGAGAGATTCCCAACCCACCTGGACCCTGCATTGCTGGGCCCCCTGCTCTGGGTGACCCTGCTGGATGGAGCAGGGGGGTGGCACCAGGTGATTTCCAGAGGGCCCTTCCAACCCCCATCATTCTGCAATTCACATCAGAAAATTGGCTATACGGGTGTTTGAGCAGCTGGTCAGAGGGCACCCCTTTCAGCCTGAAGGGTTTACAAATCTTACCTCTGTTAAACCCAGACAGAAAAGCACAGGGAGATGAAAAATGCCAAGCTACCCGAGGAGAACCTGAGGTAAACTCTTCCAAGAAACAATTACTTTAAAGGGAATCTCTGTTTTATCTTTTATCTGCCTTCTGGAGATTTTGCCATCTATTCTTAAGGGTATAAGCCCTGTGCTTTGGTGGAGTACTGGACTCTGCCTTTCAGGGACACAGCGTGAACCTTACCCCTTCCTGTAAACCTGTGTAAGCACAATTTGTGTATTAACAGCGCAAGGATGTGCAGGAATCAACCTTAACATTCTGGCCTTAGGTGGCCTGAGTCCCACGTCACTCAAGTCAAAGACAAATTAAGACACAATAACCAAGAATTCTGATCCCCAGACCGTACCTACAGCCGCTAGTTTATGCTGCTTCTCATCAGAGCAGCGTCACCAGGAGATTTTTATTCAGCTGAAAAAACAGAAGTGACAGCAGCTCTTTGCTGTGATTGGCCCCTAAGCTTCCCTTGTCACACCGTAATTAGCTGGACTGCTTTATTGCAATTGGGGTATTTCATTTGCAAGTGTGTTCTGATGGTTAAGTCAAAGAGCAGTCTCAAAAGCAGAGACACTACAATGGTACGGCCCCAAAGACTGAGATGTTTCTCTTCATTAAGTTTGACTTCATTCTCTTCATCCATTTTGCTTGCTTTCTGTTATGGACTTAACAGAAGTCCTTATTGTTGCCTTAAAGACTTGAAGGAGTTGGAGATTTTGTTGCAGAGACAAGAGTCAAGGACAGTGCCTGTCCCAAAGAACTGAGTACCTAAAACAGGCAACAGGTAAGAAAAAAGAAAATCAAAACATTAGCTCCTCCTTCTTAAAAATCAGGAATCAAACGATGAGGAGATGAAATGACTCATCTGGTACCATTTCAGCTGAATCAGAACTCAGCTCTGGGTAATGACTCAACCACAAGACCACCCCTCCTCTTGAACAAGCAGCCGGAGGTCTGAACGTGAGTAGCCTGGCAAAGGAAGGATTATGTGGTTCACAGGGCTGAAGATTCCTGGGTAGCCTGAGGCTTTGCCACAACCTACCTCCCCTCCACACCCTGGCACAGGGTCTTTGTCAAAGCAGCTGAAGATAAATGGTCAAGCCCGGTATTGTTGTCTGTGGCCCAACTGGAAGGTTTGGCACTAACTTCCTGGTAGGTGCCTCCCTTTCAAACTGGAATCCAATTTACAAAGCCTTTAATTTTAAACTTTCTCATCACAGACTTAATAAAATTAAATGACAGGTAATGGTCCCAGAAGCCAGGAACTATTAGATCTTTCTCAACACTAATAAGGGCTGATCAGATGCTTGTGCGTTCCTTTTCTAGCTCATGAAAGCCCAGCTCCCCAAGGATTCTGCAGTGGGGGGGGGAGAGACAGGAAACCAACCCTCTTGCCGGCAAGAGAAGGGAGAAAAAATCCCCAAAAACCAGGAAAACAAGGAGAAAAAACCCCATGTCGATGTGAGCACTTAAAACTAAAAACGGGTAGCAGGATCAGTGCAGATGATGCCTGCCCTCTTCTCAGAGTTCATTTGGGGCCCACGTGCTCGCTCCATTTCCCCAACAGGGCACTGGGGGCTCTCAGAGGCGCTACAGGCATCGCGGCTACACGGAGGCATGGAGCAAACCGGCTCTGATTTCTGCCCAAAGGCATCAGTGTCATACCGGTCGGGATGTCAGCTTGGGAGAATGTCACGGCAGCAGTCACGGTGTGCTGTCACAAACAGAAATAGATATCATTTCAAACACACAGCTCCGGAGAGAGGAGGGAGAGGGAGAGAAGAGAATCCCATAATGCACTTTTTTGGAGGTGGGAGAAGAGAGGAACAAGGAAGCTTAACTCTGCTTTGGCCATGCTAGAGGAGGCAGAAGTAGAAGATGCTCCAGATGTCTACAGCCAATGTGTCACAAGGCTGGGAGGGGCAGGTGGGTACTCCAGAATGGACTTCTATACATATTTGGTTAGGAACTGGAATAAGCCTCCTAAGACTTTTTCCTGCTTTAAGGAGTTTCTTGGCCAGTGCAAAGCTTTTAAGTCTTCACCTCTGGCTCAAAGGAGAACGATAGCGGTGTGGTCACGATGAACAGGGCTCAGGTGGTTTCCTACCCTCAGCTTACACCTCCACATTTTAGTGATAAAGGAAGCTTAAAACCCAACCTCATTCCTACCCCGATTATCTCAGTAGAAAGCAGACCTTACAGCCTTCACATCCAAGGTCTAAGGCAAAGCTGGCTTACACACGTCATGTTGTACCCTCCTCCAGAAAAGAGTGGCTGTTACACTCGTGTCTTCTCCCAGTACCAAAAACCAGGTTACTTAGGCATTATTCAGAGACCATCTACCTCCTCTCCAGGTGACAGAAAACAACCGTGGCTCAGTTAGGTCTGGAAAGCACAGTGTGAGACCCTCCTTCTCTGCTACAAGGCCATGCTGGGGCAGCTCCTCCCTCTTTCCTTTTCTTTTGGTCAATATTGTCTGGATTTTGCTTTTCTTTCACTGCTACTCAGGATGGTATTAGATCTACTTTTACTGCTCCTTCCCAGACCATGCTTTTTTGCATGCTGATTTCCTCTCCTTCCGTGGTTGTAAGGGTATTTGCCATCCAGTGCAGCCAGCTGGAGGGGAAAGAGAGAGAACCTTCACCTCGGTCCCTTTCCCATGGCTAGGAGGAGAATGGAAAAGAGCAAGTTATCCACTGCTCCCACTTACTCCTCCCACTTACATCAGCATCCCTCAGACCAGCTGGTATCACTACCCAACAAGGAAAACAAGGTCCACAAGAATAAAGAAGACAGCTGGTGACAGCCCTTGGAAGGAATTTCAGGCCAATCCTTCCGGGTATGACAGAAGAAGAAAGGAACACGGGCGGTACTTGGGGCAAATCAGGGCTAAGTATGAAATCTGATGGATGCTGCTTTCTGTTCTCTGTAGGTTTGGGGGTACTAGGTGGTCCTGAACCCTGGTCACTAATGGCAGCTGCCATTCCTACTGGTTTGAACAGACAAAATCTCATGAGATACCCATCAAGAGTTCTGCCCACAACAATCAGCAACAGTATCACAACGTTCCCAGTATCTTCATCTAGGTTTAGGTAACTGTGCAAAGCAAGAAACACCTTTTAGCGTCAGAGAAATGCCATTCGAGAACGCATGGATTTTAACAAAAGGGAAGAGGATTGAGGTAATTTCTGAGAGAAACATGACATTTCCAAGAGCTGATTATTCCTCCTTTCCCGTAAATCATTTGCTTTCTGCCCACGTGCACAAAGGGAACAGCACCAAGGAGTCTCAGGCTTCATCTTTGAAGGCATCCTAGTGGAAGGCTTGGAGACGACACAGCAAACTTATCTTATTACCCCCACCACCGATGTCTGCGCAGCGTTTTTGATACACAAAGTCTGTATCACAGAAAGCCCTGGAGCCTGTTGCAATATAATTAATGTGATAGGAAATCTTATACTGGAGCACAGCCAGGATTTTCATCACACTCAAGCCTCACTCAGTAACCACTGGACTTTCCATTCCTCCCTCAGCCACCCACCTTATTTGTCTTTGCTTCTCAATTCCTCTGAAGCACCTTTTAAACCCTATTGACATGATTGTTAGCTATAGTAGCATGCAGGATCTATGAAGGACTCTCTGTCTGGAGCACATTCCTTGCCTGCTGGCTCGTCTCTAGCCTAAATCAAGGCTCTCTTATCCTTGCGTACGACACAAGCTCATATAGCCTTGAAACCTCTCGCATCTCTATTCCCCTCAGACATTTTTATACTTCAAGGGGTTTCTCCTTCCTCACCCCTGTCCTTTTCCTCCCAAGTTTGGCTTTCCACATAAAATTCCTCCAGCTTTTCTGAACAACGAGCAATCTCCCAAGACCCTGCGTTATTCTGGTTACCCCGTACTCTGGATCTCTCTCTGATAATAAGGTGCATACACCATACATTACAGCTGTAGAAAGAAGGGGGATTTATACATATGGCCTCTTCTAAGTGTAATACGCAGGCCTGGATCCTCTCCCAACATCTGCTCTTAGTCTGGACAAAGGGAATGAAAGATGTTACAAAGTTTGTAGCTTGTGTAAGAAAGATCTCATGAAGAACTGCAATAGCATACTCCTGACCCATGGGAAACGGGTACAGACAGCCTCTTGGAACAAGGTGGAGCCTTGACAAGGATGCTTCATCTTGCAGCATTTACACTGTGCTCTCTAGTAAGTAGCAAATAAAATTTCTGGAGCTTCATACAACACCACAGTGTTGGACAGAGGAAAATGTCTAGTGGGAGGTGTCCAGGCTCATGGCATGACAGGGTTGGAACTAGATGATCTTGAAGGTCCTTTCCAACCCAAACCATTGTATGATTCTATGGAAATATCTGTAGGATATTTTCCAATGGGATCGGGACTGGTTTGCCACAGCCGTACAATAAATGGAAGTGAAGAAGAGAAGCTGGTGTCTTCGTGCCTGGGGGTACACATTTGTTTATCAGAATGTTTGCCTAATCTTTTGGGAAAATGTGAACTACTGGTTTTGCTCGATTTCTGCTTTCTGGTCACCAGTGGGTTACACCAACCTGTCACCCCACATAGGCTGCTGGTTCACTTCAGCCAAAATCTGAGGCCCTAGGGAAACAAAAGCAACACTATGCTGGCAGTTTTGGTTTAACCTGGATCTAAAGGAACCCAACTCTTTTCACTAATTATGCAAATAGTAAACCTGAGCTGTCTTGAGGTGCACTGAAGGTCCTGGGTGGGCAAACAGAAGCAGGAAACCCTGCAATATGACCGTGCAGGAGCAAAACCAAGGACAATGGGACTTGTTTCATAAATCCTCTTATCTTCAAAACAACCTCTTCTCAGCCAACCTTCAGGCAAGTTATTTCACATCTGTCATAGAAAACAATGGCCAAAAAGGGTGCTTGTCTCTTGAACAGAGAAGAGCTGAGCTGCTGTCTTGATTCTGCCACCACGTTATTTTTTAAACTCAGGGCAAAACTGTTTGATTTCCAGGCCTCAGCTCCCCATCAGCAAAGGGGACACTACAGCTATAGGTCTCTTTCTCGCCCTCTCCTCCTCTCACCATTCCCTGTCTTGTTTATTCAGGCATTTCACAGAAGGAACTAGCTAAGACCCAGCACAATGACTTCATCCGGGGTCTTGTAGAGGTGGCAAATATAAATAAGAAGAGAGGAGCTTTTTGTCCCAACAACTTGAGAACAAAAGATGAGAAGCTGTAATTTGGATGAATACAGAACGCTCCCCACCCCCGTGCTGTAGCCCACGTGCAGCTGGATTCTGGGGTGTGAAGCACAGCTCTGAGGAGAGTTTTGTCAGAGTAAATATTAGCAGCAGGCTCTCACTGGCTGTTACAAGCTGTGATCTCCTAGACTATCATTTTATTAAGGAAAAGCACATCTCTTAGAAATCCCCCTCCCTGTTTCTCTCCTGCGACTTTCCATCTTGTGTTCCCAGGACTATTTCACAAGGCATAGCCTTCCAAGGAGCAGAAGCACGACCAGATGGTCTAGCAAAACAGAGCTCAGAGAAACCAAAACCTTGGGATGCGTACGCGTTCCCTCCGACCAGCTCTAACTGTGCATTTTGAGGTGCACCATTCAAGGGAAGGCTGAGGGCCTGGATTGCTTTCTAACCGGTATCTGCCCAGTCCCATACATGACAGACACTTCTCCTTTTCATTGCTTGTTGCCTTTTCAAACCACACAACAGTGTCATTGTTCAGATGGCAACTTCACAGCAAAAGGCGATCATCACATCCCTCAGCTGGAATTGGCTGCAGTTCAGATTTCAAAGCCCAGAGCAAGGTTTTTTCACTGAAGCTTTTCTTCTGGGAGCATGCTGACAAGCCGAATGGCTTACCCTCAAATGTGCCAGGCTGTAATAAAATCACCAGTCACCCAGGATCTTCTCCAGACCAGACAAAGGTACTGCAAGGGCAGGCAAAACAGATGCCCTGCAAATACCAGAAATCATGTGGTGTTTACCAGGACTCTCAGCCTTGTTCCTGCCACTCAGCTGGACCAGTTCCAGGCATTCAGGGTTCACACTGGACTGACTCCAGATTAAATGACAATGTAATAATTCATGTGTGTCTCTGTGCTTTGGTTTTAAAACCTACAATTAAAAGGATACAGGGACACAGTCATTTCTTTGCTGAATCAGACCTGGGGGCCCTTCACACAGGATCCCACTCACTACGCTGGTGGGTTCAAAGTTGACAACATAGTTCCCTCTACTCCGGTACTTGGGAAACTGTTGCTTTATGAAGGATGACAAAGGAGACCTGAGTAGGCAGGAGTAAACTAAAAGAAAACCTTGCTGGGAGTAACAGGGAGCTCCTGCAATACTACTTCTGGAATATTTGTAAACCACGCACTGCTCAGCCTGTGTGTAACAGCACTGCTGAGAAGAGGAAAAGAAGGGAAATTCCTGTTGGCACTTAACTTTGTTCTTTCTTTAATTGCTTATGTTTTGCTTTGGAAAAGAAGCCCCAAAAATCTCAGTATTCCCTCCACAATTGCATTTTGGATCAGCTGAAATATGTTGGAAACATCTTATACACAACTAAACACTACTAGGAAAAAAAAAAAAAGGCAAAAAGTCATTTGGAAAGAAAAAGAAGACCTAAATAGAACCTATGGCTTCATTCACTGAGGCTCTTCTCTCTCCTAGTCCTCTGAAGACAAAAAGAGCCAAGTCACTGTGATTTCCTCAACCATTTTGCTTTTGCCAAAATGCCATTTTCCAATGGGAACCAGACCGTCGAAGTCTTCCTGACCAATTCTATGTACAGTACTTCCTAGAGTTCCTATGGGAACTGTGATAGCTAGGACAAGATCTTGAAAGAATTATGTTACTGTGAGGGAATCCAACAATCAGACATGAAGCATAGTGCCAGGCAACTCTACCACTCTGTTTTCATCTTCAGCTTTCAAGTTGCTGGCTAAAGACAAATGCTATTTTATTATTGGCCAACAGACTGAGCTTATTACAGAGGAAACTTATGTACCAGACAGCATCTGCCATGGAATTCACTCTTACTCTGTCTTGTTTAGCTGCTTTCTCTTAAAAAGTCATTGGACTGAAAGTAAATGTTTCCTTAGTTCACCAAGAGAGAGATGACAAAACGTAATGAATGTTTATCTTGTCTAGATGCCATTTAAACTGCTACAAATGTGACCAGAAACTATTCTTACCAGCTCAGGAGAATCCTTTTTTGGGGAAGATTTTCAGTGCTAGCAGCTTTTGCTTACACGAAGCACACTGTGCAGAGGTACTTCCTCGAGGCATCACGACGACTCCAGTCTGAGGAACCTGAGAAGGGAACAAACAAATGGGTGTTTGTGCTAGGTGGTGAGCTCTGGGAGAGTCTCAGAAGTGGTGCTGTGCCAGCTGCTCTGTCTTTAGCATGAGCCTCTCCACAAAATGCTTCTTCTATAGCTAATCCCTACCAGTGGGAAGCTACCTGGCCTACAGCAGCAGTGAACTGCTTCCTCCCTCCCATCTCTGCACTGGCTCAGCTTCTTGGCCAGAAAGCAGAGGTGTGAGGCTATCTTCTGTCTCTCTTCACCCTCTTCCCACCCAGCAGCTCTTTATGAGCATTCCCACCTGCTCCTCCACACGGAGATACAAGGTTGAGATAACACGTGTAGGCGTATACTTGTTATTCCAACTCCCCAGAGTAGGTGCTTTGCTTGACTCAGGCTGGTTGGTCCTGGGATATATTAACACGCATAAATATAATTCCCAGCTCCCCCAGTACATTCATTTGTAACTCTTCCCAGGCCTTTCAACCCTCTTCAAACATTCAGGTTTGGTCTCGTTCATAGCTGGGCTGCGATGCTGCCAGCTGTTTACCTGCATCAGCTCAGCTGCCCCAGCCCTATGAATTACCTCGGCACAGCCAGGCCAACGGAACGACACGTTCCTCTGCCAGCTGGAAAAGGCTTTCAGAGGTGACCAAAGGTTAGAAAAGCCCTTATCTCCACACTTCAAAGAGCCTCCTCCCATTTGACAACGTGGTGTCTCCCCCCGGATGATGTGAAAAATCTTACTCTCAAGAGTTTTAAGCCTTTTGATCTTCATAAAAGCCTGGTCACGGAACATCTTATACTCTGTGTCTTGAGGAATGCCATAAACCCCGAGCCACTGCCACATTGGGCCTTGGTACCTCTCATCTCGCAGTACTTAGGAGCTTGTATTTTCTTTGAAGGGACTTCAAATCTACTTCAAAATCTTGTATTAGAATCACTAATGTCATTAACCTGTGCCTGTGATTTACATTAGTAAAAGAGGAATAAAATCCACAGCCTACCAATTTTTCTCCCCTTGGTCCTGCTTTTGTCACTTGCATTTAGTTCCTCTCCAGTAACGCCAGGAGACGAGGGAATTTCCAGCCAGTTTCACTCTGGGCAGCGCTGCACAAGCCAGTACCCCAACCATTCTATTGCAAACATTGTGGGGGGGGTATTTTAATCTAAACAGAGATAATGCCTAATCTTGAAAATAAAGGCATGAACCCATTTCTTCCAGTAGCATTTTGTAAGGCTGTTAAATATGCAGGACATAAGCTCAATGACAACCTAGGAAACTTAGATTAAGAAAATCGTTATATTTAAGAAACTCAGAAGATCAAAAGCAGAAAGAGAAGGATTTATTTCTACACACTATTACTGCATCTTCTTTTATCTGTCTATGTGTCAGTATTTCTCAAAGTGCTTTTCATCACCTTGTTATCTTTGGGCCTGATCTCCATCCATAGCACCAAACACCACTGAGGTGCCACAGGCCCTCTCAACTTCACTGGTGATGTTTCAAGCCAAGAGAGCTCATCAGCCCTGAACTGATTTCTTCCTTGCCGTGTCTGGCCACCGTGTCACGGGTACTGTCAGTAGCTATCACCAAACAGATCTTTCTGAGTTCTCTAAAGTAAGGCAAGACATAGAGGAAAAGGTAACATATCCTGAACTCACAACGTTCCCAAGCTGAAGAATTCACGTGGCACGCTGAAGGAATGTGCCACGGATATAACATGGGGCTTACAAAGAATCCCAAACGAGATGGGTCTGTCACCAAGGTAGTATTTCCACTAACTCTAGAACAACGGAAAAACACAAGCTCTTTTTCTTTTGAGCTTTGTTATCAGTGTATTCCAGCAGACAGAATGAAGACAATCAGCAAAGACTGTTGTGTTTTCAGTTGTGGGGAAGCAAGCCAATATCCCTCCTTTTCTGGACCTGCCACTCAGGCAAGATGTGGAGATACTCGAGCCTTGCTCTTGTCTGTTAGAAGATCTCTTTGCCTCCTTTCCCCCAATGAGAATCATGAAAACTCATGGCATTTCTGCTATTTAAGTCAAGCACAGCATAGATCTTCCTTTTACAAACTATGTCATGGAGTGAGTGAGTTCCCTCCTTCCCTCCCAATCAGCCCTTGTACAGAGACAGAAGAGTTGATTTAGTTTATGGTGATGCTCCACATTTCACGGAGTATTCCACATCCCTCATCCACAAAAGTGACAACACGCAAGCAAGTACATCCCAAGTCACGGGGGAAAAGATGATGAATGTAAAAAGAATCCAGTGGAATGATTTTACATTACAATGTAAGGGAGAAATGTTTCCAGTATCATTAAATTTCTCATTTGTCCAGTGCATTTGTCCAGATCGTATCACATCAGAGAAAGCAACACCACCACATCGACACAAAACTGAACAGGAAAGGAAGAAGAAAAGACTGGTAAAATTAACACTACCTAAGAATGAAGACTACTATAGATGTCAAGTTTGACAGCTACTTTTTTTTCCCTTTGAAAGGTAGGTTAAGGCAAGTAATGAAATTTTATACACAGTGTAAAGACAGACAGGGAAGGGAAATAAAAATCAAAGGAAAGGGGAAAAAAAAAAAAAAGCACAGGACCTATAGGATGAGGATAGAAAAACCCATAAAAAAGGGTATTCCCCCCCGAGTTGTCAGAGACATGAAGGCACCTGGTACAACCTTCATCGATAAAGACTTGGATCCGTATCATTAGGAGACAGCTCCCCAGGTTTGAGACCTAATTTATGATTTTCAGATTGCCAGCTGCAATATAATTCACTGGGCAGCAAGGCTGAGGTCAATATACGTTTAAGTAAAAAGGTTTTTCGTGAGCCTGTGGGGTCAATCAGGAAAAGCTGTCATTGCTGGATGGAAGACGGGGAGAACGGATGGGCTGGCAGGGGGAGGAGAAGTGACCAAGCAGGCAATTCCCGTTAAGTAACTGAGACCATTTTATTGCTGAAGAGCAGTCTAGCGACGAAGCACATCCTGGAGCACCAGAGCCAAAGGAGCTCATACTGCACGAAGTCTCTTGTCCCTTCTTCCCCATCATCCTCTAACCAACCTCCTCCCAAATTCAGCCAGGACTCAGATTCAAATCCTTCCTTCAGGGACAGAAGATACACAACTGAAAAGACAATTAAACCACCTAACCAGAGTTCAGTTCGAGCAATCTAAGGGCCCTGCGTACGAGGAAAGCATGACACAGGCCCTTCCCATGCCCTGCATCGTGGCTTCGGCACCCCGTCCAACCTGAAAGTTGGACAAACAAAACCCTCCACAAACAGAAGTGTTACACCTACCCTGTGGCTGCTATGACATCATTTAAGGCAAAAACCTTCTACTTAGTAACCCTATTTAATCTGTAAGATTCCTTGTGGACTGTTCTAGGAAAAAAAAAGTCACGTCATCTAAGCCACTTGCCGTAGACTAGCTCATGCCCAGTCCTTGAAGGACCTTCTGATGTAGGCAGAGTTCATGAAATGCTGCCTTGCCAGGTCTGAGACCTGCAGTGTGCCTTTGGGACCCAAGAGAAGCCAGCTGGTGTCTGTTATCAGTCCCTGCTTCCTCAGAAAACTGACTCCAGCAGCTCATGGTCAAGATGCCAAGGTGAGATCTTGGTCGTTAAAGCCAGACTTAGGAGACTAAACTGGAGTCTCTCCTCTTCTGCCTGTATCGGCCCGAGGCAGATGAACCATTTGCTTAACCTGGAAACCTCCCACAGAAACAGGACATGGAATACAGCGGAAAAAGTGTCCTGTTTTAGCAAGAAGGGTGCGAAAGCCTGCCAAGATTGAGTAGGTAGCTTCGATAGCTTTTACTACTTGGAGGGAAACACAAGATGGTGAGAAGAGAAAGAAAGATAAAGCAGCTCAAAGTGTTCATGGCATGGCTATAAACAGAGAGAGTATGCCTAGAAATCCAGCTTCTGGTAGGCTGCCTACAGATGGACCTGGCAGCTGGAACACAGGCTCCTGGTAAGACCTAGCTGGCTGCCTGCACACAAAAAAAAGCCTGGGAAGCTGCTCTCCAGCCAAGCAGGCTTGGAAAGCAGCGTCGCTCACCACGACTGTACCGGGGCCGTTCCAGAGAGCATGGATGTGGCCATCCAGTCCAGCTTGGTTTGGCAGAAAAACAGCGGTCAGAATGAGATCCAAAGCCCAGAGCAGCGCTGCCGCAAGCGAAGACGGCGTGACACGAAAGATATGGGCAGCCACTGAGTGAGGCAGGGCACAAGGAATTGAAGTTTGCTTTCTAGGTCCAGGCCACGACTGCTGACGGGGCTGGCACGTCCTAAGAAGGCACTAAAGAGGAAACCCAGGTTTCACCCGCGAGCAGAAATGTGTATTCTGACTTTTCAATTCTAACGCAAGACCTCGCTCTGACTCACCACATAAGCTGGTTACTGCTTATACTGTTTGAAATTTACTTTCCCTCCAGCAAACGTCCCTATGTTGTCATTAATTTCTTTCCCTTCTCTGGCTGCTCGAATCCATCTCTTTATAGTCCAAAACTGACCTTTTTTTTTTTTTTTTTTTTTTTTTTTCCCCATAGTTTGAGGGTTCTCTACTGCATGTGGGACTTCAGGACACCACCAAGAGCCTCCTCCAGAACCTCCCCCCTTGCTGCCCACATTCTCAGAGGCTTCTGCAGCTGTTTTCTGGGGCACTTCCATTTCTGTTCCAGGCAGCTGGGTCATTTCTGTAACAAATCAGCGTGGAAGCAACACTTTTATAAAACCATTAGGCATACTAAAGTAAAATACCATAGCACATCCATTTCAGACGTGAACTCTCTTGAGAAACAGGTATGGGTTGTCGCTTCGGGGCTCTGCTTTGAATAACTGAAATGTGAAGCAGCAAACAGGGATTAAGAAGCACTGGCTTGCAGTGGGGGACTTGGGACCCCAGCTCTGCACATCTACGACTGCCTATTAGCTATACCTTCCACCTCTGGGCTGGGTGCTGCCATTACATAGCATTTAGGCATCACTTCAAGAACCTGAGCTGTAAGGTGCACGAAGATTCAAGTATTTTCCTCATTATTATTGCAGAGGCCGTAAGTGGCAAAAGCAGCTCTTGTTTTCTCCTGGTTTCTAACTTGCGGGAAAGCTCGTTATCAGCGGGGCATCCTTGAAACAGCAACCAAGAGCATTAACTTTTAATATTTAATGTATTCCTCAGGCTCTGGGAGAGCAATGTGAGAAATATCCCGTAAAAATCTATTAGTGTTAATAAAATACCACCCAACAGGTTGTCCATTATCAGCAATTAAAGTTTTCAAAGCAGGTCAGATAACTCCCTGGAATGATTTGTGTGGCCTTTACATCCGTTCTTCTCCTTCTTCCATTTTTTTTTTCTTTATTAAACTTTCTCAACTCTTTTTTTTTTTTTTTTTCTTCCCTTCCACCCCCCCACCCCCCAGCACAGTCTGAGCCCTAACCAGTGAATTATAGCACTAATGAGGTGTTTATACTCTCTGCCCATCAATCACAGATGTGAGTGAAAGCGCCAGCCGATAGTCGGGAAGTGCTGCAGCCTTTGCTGCAGCCAAAGGAGTATTAGACTGGAGCTAGATAAATCCCCTGCTCTTTTCCTTTGTTGCTCTTAGCCTCAGGGCAGGAGCAAATACACTCCATCTGATTTTCTACCCAGTAGAAAAATGGGGCCATCCTTCTAGCTCATGTATGCAACCTCTGTCCCTCTCATTCGTTTCACTTTACCCCTTAACCACAGCAACGTGTCCCCTGGGAAGCAAGGGGTCCTAACAACCAAAGGGGCAGCTGCTGACACAGGGTGCCATCAAGTAACAGCTGCCCCCCAGTCTTCCTATTTCAATGCTTTTCTCCTATCTTCCTCACCAATGTCTGGCTATGAGTCCCCAGAACACAGATCTGCTAGCGTGCTGATGGTGTTGGTCCTTCAGGTTGTAACAAGACCACAATTAGAAATCAGTTAATTTAGTAAAAAAAGAACAAGTCAGGCTTGGATTTTTTTTAATAGTGAAGCTTTGGCTTTCTCACTGGTAATGAATTCATCGTAAAGAAAATGAAAGCAAAATCTAAATGAATAAATACCCATCTTTGTGGAGAACTCCAAGAGCTTTACACCTACACAAATGGAGTAATTTAATGAGGTCTCTGGTCTCAAATTAGCATAAAACTGGCAGGGAGTGGGACAAACTCAGATGTGAGGCTCACAAGGAACTCTAGAAGGTATGTTTACCACAGCCTCAAAGTTCCTCTGGAGACGACGAAGAGCTCGTGGCCGGTGTCCCTAAAGCAGCCTTGCACAACAGGGGGAACACATCTACGGCGTCTGGATGAAAGGGTGGTACAAGCAGTGAGGAGGAGTTAAAGGAACTCGGCCACGGCTGGAGGGACTAAAAACTATCCTTCCAAAGCAGCTGCTGCTGTCCTGGTTTGAGAGCAGGATCCTTGCAAACTTGAGTACCCAGGTGCTCCTCGTGTGAAGGGAGCCCAAAGCGGCGTGTGCAACACCAGCAGCCTCCTGCCCAAGGAGCTGTGGTTTTAACCTTACCTCAGCACGTACTAGGGTGGAGCGAGCAGTTTTTCCTGATCCTGTTGAACCATTAGTATGTAGGCTTTTTATATTAATCTTAAAGAAACTTATGTTTTCACTTGAATGTGGTTGATCTCTGTGGTGCTTTCTGGAGCAGTATCCTTCTGCCTACCCCTTGGTTTTTACAAAAACACCTACCAGCCATCCCATTTGCACCTCTTTCCCACCATATTTTTCCCTTCTTCTCCTCATGGGATCCTGTTCTACCTCTTCCTCTTTACTGGTTCATGCTCCATTCCTGTAAATAAAGCTCCCTCCCCACAGCCCCAGGTGTAGACCCACCAAAGGCAGTTCTCTGCTCCTGCTCCGTAGCTGCTCACCCACTGCCGCATTGCCCTTGGCAACATTTCACTTCACGTGGGACAAGAGACTTCTTGTCTTCCTCCAGATTCATGCCTAGGGCAGAAACTGGTCTCTCATCATTCTCTCACCCCATACCATTTTTAGAAGGAAGCTACAGGTCCTTGTGCAGCCAGTTACTATCTACTGACAAAAATCACATTCTCCTTAGTTGCTTTCCATGAACCCCTATCCACGGATCCTCTCAGCCTGCCGGTAGAAAAACCTGATGCCATTTCCCAGTGGAAATAAAAGCCTTTTATCAGCCCAACTGCTGGATCAGATCCCCAGAGGAACTTGCCACAGCCTCTGGAAGGACATCTCTACGGCAGATGGTACAGCTCACCTTCTGGCAACATTGATCAGCAGCATTGACATCACCACCCTGTGGCCATATTGCTTCTGGTACTCAGCAAAGACATGTGAAGGTAGCTCGGGTGCCCTGTCCTCCCACTCTGCTGAACTGACATCTGACTTTCTTGGTAGGGAGGAGGGATGAGAAGGGGACAGAGCGAGACAAACAGACACTGGGTTTTGTGGTAAGCAGCGAGGAGGGGGGACTTGGCAGCTCTTTGTAATGCAGCAGGAAGTCTTAATACTTGGAGCCAGTTGAGTAACCTCACTGGTGACCTTCCATCGTAGGCGCCAGTGCTCTCACGCAGGGGAAAAAAAACAGGAGAGGAAGAAACAGAAGCTGAGAGCAAACGGCGCAAACAACCACTGTGACGTAGAGAGGAATGGGACACCATGCTCCAGTCGTTTGAGAATGGTGTCTATAAGCATGGGGGGAGCACTAGGAGGGGACAGCAGACTCGCTGCCCTGATGCACCTCATAGATTCAATTTCTCTTCTTAAGGGCTCAGTTTCTATTTATGCACCAAAACAAGCGGTTGGATTTTCTCAAGAACTTGGCATGTTGAGAAAATGTGGCTTTGAGTGTCCCAAGGGCTCGATGTAAATGATGGGGTAGGTGTGTTGTGCAGTCTCAGCCCTGAATCATTCCGACTGGTGACACAACCAGAGCACGCTACAGCTCCCTGATTCACATGCCCAGGATTCCTTCCTACGGAAACCAGAGCGTGGGAGGGGGGAAAACAGAAGTGGTGTGGCAGCCACATCTCACATCTGGGAAGAGAAGAGATGGTCCTTGACACAAGAGCTGGGAAACACTGAATATCCCACAATTTAGCTAAAGCCCCAGGGAGCTGCTGGGTGAGAAATTCCCTTAAGAACTCAAGTTCTTATAAATCTTGTCCTCTTCTAACATCCCAGGCAACAGGAGGACAGAGAGAACAGGGATGTCCTACTTCACCATGTCCATGAGGCAGTCTCTTTGCATACACTTCACATATTCTCTTTGCTGCAAGACTTGAGCTCTCAAAATGTCATTTGTCACTGAAGTATTTTAAATATCTCTTGCACCCCTTTATCCTGCTCAGAGAGTATTATTTATTGTTAAATTTGTACAGAGGCCTTAGCAGAGCTTAGCAAACCCTTTCCTTCCTTCACAGAATTGCAGCCATCTCTGTGGTGGAATAAAGTAACCACTGGACAACACAACAACTTCTACAGTGGGCAAAAACCTACAAGTGCTGCTGATGTCCATGAATGGTCTGAGAGAACGCGAGCAAGCACATGTGAGAGACAGACAGCTCCTCTGGTGAATCTTACTGACCCCAACTCCCCACCCAACCCGTTTGCCAGAGCACTCTACCCTGTAGCAGGGTCAGCAGAGAAGAACGTGCCTCCACGCACACTACAGAGCTTGGGAAAGAGGGGGGAGAGCGTGGGCAGCACAGTGGTTTATGGGTAGGAATCCCATGTTTAGGACAATACTAAAAGTCAGCTGAAAATCATTAAGTTTGGTCACTTGAGTGCTTTTGAAATCCATGCCCCAGACATGAGTCGGAGGCAGCCCTGCTGCAGAATGACTCATGTGGTGAGCACGCGAGGATCCTACACCCAGAAAGGCCCATCCAACAGAACCAGCTGTCTAAGGTGTGAAACAAACAACAAAAAAAATCTAATTAAGAACACCCTTAAACATGTCACTGGCACAGTTTCCACATCATTCCTCCTTGCACTGCAGCCAGGATGGCAAAACATGTACCCTCCAAAGTCAACAAAGGCTTTCTTGGACAATGCCCAAGAATCTGGAAGTTGGGCTTACTCCAGCAAAGCTAGGGAGAGACGACCAGATCACAGCCAAAGGTTGTATTGCCACAACTGTGGGTAAGCATGGAGCCAGCCTGGGCAAGTGAGAGACGGAGACATCGATTTTATACTGCTACAGCCTCTGGGAGACCCACTGAACTTCCCCGGCCCGCTGGGTTACACTATATGGAGAAATAAGAGCCAGGATGGGAGTAGGGAGAAGAGAATGATGGGGGAAATCACGCCCCATAATTTTAAGCCTCTAAAAAGTAGGGATTCAGTCCAAACTAATTGTTTAGGTTCATTTTATATTCACTGGAGCAAGAAACTCCTTGCCAAAATGGAATTTCTCTCATCTTAAATTAGGCAGGATATGTGCTCCTCCTTACAGCTCTCTCTTAACAAGAAAGGAAACCTAGACAATTCGTTTAGTCTGGGTACTTTGCTGCAGAAGACTAGAATTAGGTGAGATGAGTCCTACCCTGAATGTCCTATCCAGGCACGTGTGACACACGAACAACACAGCTGGGACTGCAGCTTCGCCCCCTCGTGCGCCGAGACACCGTCTTCTGTTTCTGCCACCTTTACTCTGGTCATCACCCAACCCCTTGAGAAGTCAAAGCAACTCCTGATACCAGGATGCCAGTTAAGTGGCAAATTTTAACTTGCAGGAATAAAGGCAGGAATTCTGGGAACAGGGAGATGTGAGGCAGTTGGCATCATGGTGACTTCAAACCTCTCATGCTGGGCGCGTGAGGTGGGGAGGATTTCCCTTTAAACTGCCTGTTTGTCATATTCCTCAGCTGGATCAATGAGCAGGCCCCGGCGTTTC
This sequence comes from Megaceryle maxima, assembly GCA_024605025.1. NCBI lineage: Eukaryota > Metazoa > Chordata > Aves > Coraciiformes > Cerylidae > Megaceryle > Megaceryle maxima. The sequence continues at coordinate 52,487 of JANHGN010017409.1, forward strand.
TCCCAGGGCAGCTGAGCTTCCTTCCCAGCTCCCTCTCACCACTAATGGGCACGAGAGCTCGAGCCCATGAAGCCTTTCCCTCCTTCACCTTCGTGCGCTCTCTGCTCCCCCGGCACACACAGCAGAGCGGAGCTCAGCCCTCCTGTGACGGAAAACAAAGGCAGCTGCCAACAACGCAGGGCTGCCGTCAATTCCCGCCTGCAAAGGAGGTGCAATTCACCTCCTCCCTGCCAGGTTACACCAGCTCCTCTATCCATGACATCCCTGGCCTCGCTCAACAGCTCCAAGCCAACTGCACAGACTCGCACTGATACAATTAGTCTGCCTCAGCCCTGGAAAAGAAGGAAAAGCCACAAAAAACTGCCCGGACTCCCGCCTCTTCCAAATGCTCACAGTTTCTTTCTTTCCCTCCTGCCTTCGTTTTTATTTGTGCAATTATTTTTCCCCCCTTCCTCCCCCGTTAACGGGAGAAAAACACAAGAAAGCAAACGCAAGCAGCCAAAAGCTCATTAACATACTTGACCTTTCTGAAGAAAATTAATTCCAAATTCGCACGTACCGGCTGAGTCGCTTGGTTTTGTCAAAACGGTGGCATCATTAGAGAGGAGAAGAGATGGCTCAAGGGGACGGGGTGTCTGCCACCTCGATGGAACTTGCACCGAGTTACTGAGTGCTGGCACAAATAAAGCAATGACATGGGCCATTCTGTCAGCTTTTCACATGAAATTAATCTTCGTTTCGTTGGCTGTGTAAATTTTTATCACCATGGAGTGGGGGGTGATGAATATACCAAAGCATCCTGACAGCTATGGCCTGAAAACTCGAGATTGTCTCAGCATCTTAACCACAGTGGTGCTGGAACAATTCTCCTCTCCTGATGATCTCGCCGCGCGTGTGCACGCGTGTGCGTGCGTGTGTGTTCCTGGCTGTACGTGTGAGCGATTCGCTGACACTCTCTTTCGACTCCAACGTTTTGGGTTTGGATTTCCTGGCTCGAGGGCAATGGCAAACAAATTACTGCTTCTCTTTCACCCTCCGAGTCCCAGCCCAAGAGGTGGTTTGGATCCCACCATGCTTTGCTGGGGCTGGCAAGATTCCCTAACTGATGATCAAAAAGAGCAGCTCCATCTTCTCCAGTGGCTCCGTAGCTTGTTGTTGCTGTTGTTTTTAAGGTGCATGTCACACTACAGTCCAGGTAGGGCCGTGACATTCTCTGCTGCCAGCAAGGATGTGAGAACAACACTCCCCTGCACAGCGCCGCACGCTCCCTCCTCGCCGTGCCGCTCGGAAACAAACGCGCGCGTCTTCACCGACGCAAACCCGCGCTCAGCCTCGGCCCTCCAGCTCTATGCCCATGGCAACGGGCAGGATAAAAGCATCAAACCTCCCTCCTTGTATGCTGGGATCCCCACGCACAAACACGCAACACGGGGGCCTGCGGACACCCCCAGGTTACAGCGCACTCTGAGCTCTAAACTTTACCTGAGGCAGATGAGAGACTGAAATCTAAAGTCCCCATAGGTCTGGGAGACCTTCCTGAGGCCCCTTCAAGGGGGCTGGCAGAAAGATGGGGACAGTTTCTTTAGCAAGGCCTGTTGGGACAGGACAAGGGGAGATAGGTTTAAACTAAAAGAGGGAGACTTAAACTGGAGAGAAGGAAGAAATTGTTGGTGCTGAGAGTGGTGAGAGCCTGGCCCAGGCTGCCCAGAGAGGTGGTGCTGCCCCATCCCTGGCACCATTGCAGGGGAGGTTGGCCG
>JANHGN010017409.1:61812-81824 GCA_024605025.1 Megaceryle maxima
ACAGAAAAGATAAAGAAAAAGGAAGAGGAGGAGAAGTAAAAAGATGAAAAAGGAAAAAAAAAAAAAAAGTTAAAAGGAAAAAGAAAGAGAAGAAAAAGAAAAAAGACAAAATTTGGAGCTTGAATGGAAACTTAAGCTTTGGAAAGCAAAACCTCATAAGGTTTTTTTTTTTTCTCTAAGGAAACATTAACTAATAGTAATGTTATAGTAATGTTCAGTGATGATGATGATGATAACTACATCACAGCCCCATGCTTATTCAAATACCAACTGCACATCCACAACCACGAGGCATCTTCAGATGACACTAAAAAGGGTGGCAAATGTATTTTGCCCAAAAGAAGTCTTGCATTTTTAGTTCAAGGAACTTTATGCCCCACTGACACTAAAATGCAAGATCCTACCAAGGCCTTTTAAGGAGAGAGACACAAGGACACAATAGGCAAGAAGAATTGAGAGAGTCCAGATAAAGTAAGAAATCTCCTGCTTCTCTTGCCCGTACTAAAACCAAACCTAAATTGTAACTTCATGAAGTTCAGAACCATTTGTTTCAAGTATCCTCAGTTCTTTTTTTCAACCTGAACTGGAAAAGGTCAAAAAAACCCCCAAAACCCAAGCCAAACTATTCAGAAAAGATGTTTTTCCTTTACATCTCTACAGAAGAGTCAGAAGAGTTTTTCCTAGAAATCTCTTTGCATAGATGAGACACAACCCTGCAAAGGCTGGTAAGGTCTGGAGCCACATCTAACTTCAGAGACACTAGGGATGATAGATACCCAGTGCAGGTACCTGCAGGACAAGTAACGGATTTTTCTCCACTTACGGCGTGTCTGGATTTGGCCCTCAGGCTCTCGTCTTTCTGAGGCTGGTACAAACTCCTTTCTCACGGGGTACATGGGGCTAAGTGTTACTGGTTCCTGCTGCATTAGCCACCACTACTGAATCACTGTTGCCATAGATACTGCTACAGTAACATTAGAGTTTCCACAAAGAAGCTTCAGCAATTTACTCTGGTGATTAAACTGCAGCCATTTATTGCACAGAATAAATAACAGGGCAACGGTGAATTATGGGGCTACGACTCCATCGATGGGTCCCGGTGACATCATAAACCACAAGAACCAAGCTCGAGTCATCAGAACTCCCGAGATGGAATTATAAGCTCCATCATTCAAACTGTGCTCTTTAAAGATATTTGATATAATATATGGAGCCAACAAAATGAAAGAGGGAGAGGCAGAGACAGACCGTCAGGCTCTCAGGCCAACCACGTACTCTCCTGGCCACCACCAGTCTGCAGCTGAGATTGGTAACAGCTGCCCCAGCGCAGGGTGAGACAGACTGCCAGGCGTTCCGCGCAGCCAGGTACACGTCTCCTTCTGGGAGCGCGACTCGAGATCAATGCTGCCCGGGGCTCAGCACGCAAGCAGGGTTCTGAGCCTTGCAGCCTGCCAGGAGAAGCTGGATTCCCAACAGAGGTCTCTGGGAGCACTGGTGTTGCAAACTGCAAAGAGAAGAGTAAACGCGCTTGAAGTACGGGCTCTGTTTTCTTTGCTAGTTCCTTTTCTTTCTGTTAGGCAGAGCGGGGTCACCTCTCTCCTAAGGTCTGATGAACCCCAGAGAGAAAAGGCTCTGGTTTTAAAGAGTCAGAGCAACCTCGTGTCTGAGAACTGAGGCGGCACGACGACGTTTGCCTCGCCGCCCTGCATCCCGATGGTATCAATGAAGGGTCTTTTTTTAGAACAGACCAAGACTATTTGCTGGCCAAGAATTTTCTTTTCTCTTAGAGGGATATGGGGCCAGGTTCTGTGCAAGCTGTAAACTGCTGACATTGATTTAAATGAGCCGAGGCTCTGGCTCCAAGCCTACTGTGCTGGGATAGCATATACCTGCAGCTGATGACTGCGGAGTTTGAGTAACATTGATTGCTTTGTACGTTCTGGCCCATTAGATGGTATTTAAAATACTGAAGTATCAGAGAACAGAACGATCTATAAGATTAGTGAGAGCAGATGGATCTTCTCACTCGTAAAAGTTGTTTGTTTGACTTCAGTGCCTACCAAAAGTTGTATTTAGCAGCTAGCAAACGGGAAGTTGGTTTTTTTGGTTTTTTTTTTCCCCCCTATTCTTTTGAAAGCTTCATGCAGGCAGCTTCTTGTTTCTGGCTGCATTTGATAACCCAGAAAACATAAACCAGTCACCGTGGGCTTGTTCACTTTCTTGAACAGCTCTTCAGATTGCAAAAAAACCCCACCAACCCAACCCCAAACCAAAACACCTGGTGGGAAGTCGCAACAGAAACGCCAGAGCAGTACTGGACTGGGCTGAGTGAAACAGTGAGCGCTGCCCGGCCGTCTTCGCCCTCTCATCACCATTTCCCAAACAGAACTTTAGGACCAGGGAAGTTAAGACTCACTCTTGCTCTACTGATTCCTCTTTAAATATATACTTAAGGGTAGCATTTTAAAAATCACTCATCATTGACCTAAAATGTGATGCTATTTGAGGTCAATGGTATATTTTCCATTGGGGACAGTTTGACCAATGGTGAGTACTTTTAAAATTTCCGCCCATCCGTACGTACGCAGAGAGAGGGGGAAGAGAGAGTACAATGATACATGTATCTTAATGTACCATACTAGACAGAGACAAAACCACATTTTTAATAGCTTTCTGTATTGATTGCAGAACTATTCATCATGTGACTGCAACAGCACACATTTGAGAGCTTTAAAAACTAAAGCTCAGCTTGATTCTAAACTCATTGCTCAATGGCAAAGTTGCCAACGAAGATAATTACCCCCATGTAAACGTGATCAGAAACGGGTCATCGTGTCTCATCACGCTCCAGTTTTCACCTTCTTTCAGATGGAAAGTCCTGGGGAGGTATGATTCAGACACGTTCATGCCTTTTGAAAGCTGGCCACAGTTTTGGAGCTGCGTGTGGCCGTGGCAGGTCTGAATTCACCCCTGTCAGCCTGCACTCACCTCCTCTTTCTCCTTCACATGTACACACTCATTTTAGTCACTGTCTCCCCTGCTTACCCTTGGCCCTGGATTCCCTATTTGTTACAGAAGGAATGCATCAAGTCAGATGAGCCAAAGGTTATCAGAAGCAACCTTCCCTGCCGCCGAAGAGCCCAAGGATGGAGGGACACTCCTCTGATGGCACCCTCTCCGTTGGCAAAAATGTCCCCACGTAAGCTGTCTCAGCTGCTCTGAAGGACAGGCTGCTGTTTCCTACTTTGCTCCAAGTTTGTTTTTCAAAGGATGGGCCCTTTATAGCCTTAGAGAACTGGCAGGTCTAGATAAAAAGCTACACAGCAGAAGGATGATGAAGTGCTACAGTTAATTAGTAATTTACTAATTGCACATTCTCGCAACTATCCAGGCTCTACATTCTACCACCCTAAACACAACATAAACTGTCTGGAAAACAGCCTAGTGTCAAGAGGAAGAACAAAGTGAAGCATTTCACAAAGGTGGCACTTGAAGCTCCCTAGCAGCACCACAGCAGGCAAGGTCTTAGAAACACCACGGAGAGAGTAATTTTACTAATGGCATAAAGGCAGATAAGATAGTGATGACAACAAGATTGCCAGCAGACATTCTCCTTTGTGTAAGGAATAAGTAGCCACATGTTTATGGTGAGGCTACTGCCCGTGCCACCACAGAGCACACGCTCTGGGGTCATTTCTAAAGGGACCAAAATTGTTAGAAGACCAGAAGGTAAAAAGCAGAATCACAACCTTGGCGTTCAGGACAGCAGACTTTGGCCTTTTCAAGGATCTGCCTGGAAGAATTACATGGGATACAGTCCTGGAGAAAAGAGGGGTCTAGAAGAGCTGGCTGATTTGCAAGGGTCACCTCTCCTCCAAGCTCAAGAATAGTCCATCCTGACAAGCAGGAACTGAAGCAAAGGCAGCAGGAAGGCCATGTGGATGAACATGGAGCTCCTGACAAAAGTCCAGGAAACAAAGAGAGAATACAAGAAGCAGAAGGAATATACAGACACTATCTGAATGTGCTGGGGTTGAGCTAGTAAAGTCAAAGCCTATCTAGAGTTTAACATGGTGAGGGAAGTGAAGGGCATCAAGAAGGGATTCTACAGGTACATCAGCAGAAAGAGGAAGATCAGGAAAATGTGGGCCCACTGATAAATGGGGCAGGGGACATGGTGAAAAAGGACATGGAAAAGGCCAAGTTACTCCATGCCTTCTTCACCTCAGTCTCTGAGCAACCCAAACTAGCTGACCCTGCTTTCAGCAGCACATTGGACTAGAATATCTCCAGCAGAGCCCTTCCAAACTCAACTACTCCCTAACTGCATGAACATAGCAAAGGCAAAACACTGCTTTAAAAGCACCGTGTGTTCTACTGACAGTGAAGAAATCAGGCCTGAATAAAGGAGATGCTTCCACAGAGAAGGATACAGGATTTGAGAGGTGAGTCACCTTTTCCTTAGCTCCATGCAGAAGCAGCCAGAAGCCAAGAATGGGTCTAAATAGGCACACTGAAGGCCATCTCCAGCTGACCTGCCTGGTGTGTGCACACCGTGCATGTGCAACACAAAAGGAAGCTGAAGGAACCAGTGAAACGTGACATCCTCTTCAAAACACAGGGTCTATTGTCTCGCCTGACCAAATTTGCTCTATTCAGGTGCTGGCTCCATTTCAGCTCTTGAACAGGAGCTCCCAGATTTGCAAGACACATGCTGAACTTTACCAGCAAACAAGCACACGACAGAAGGGGAGGCGGGAAAAACCAAACCTAAAGTTCCCCTTACTTGAGGCTGCTCCTTCGCTTTAGTCCCTTTGCCCAGGTGACAAGATGCTCTCACCTGGACAGAAAACAAAAAAATAGCAACAGAAAAAAGCAAACATTACTAGGAGGAAGCAGGAGTGATGTAAACTGCCTGTTGTTCTGTGCATGGTTTTTTTTTTTTTTTCCTCCTTCTTTAATTTCAATTTGCAAAGACAGTGAAATGGAAAATGTGCCTCTAATTATTACCCCTCTGTGCTTCCTAAAAGCCTCTCTCCGAACTTTTAAGTCTCCTCAAGTTTCAGGTCCTCTTTTCTCCCTCTTTCTTTTTCTCTTTCTCTCTCCTCCCCCTGCCCCCCCCTTTTTTTTTATTTAAACTAATCTAAAAAAGCTATAAAAAGCCTCTGACACTATAAATTCCCTTGTAAACCCTGGTTTTATAGGTTTAATTGCCTCATTTTACTGCCTTGCATGCTTTGTTCCTTCAGTATTTTAGAGAGCTGCCCCAGTATTTAGTACAAGCAGGCAACTTGGGGAAAGAAAGACCATCCTGGAGCCCTCTACTAGACTGTGGATGTGGTCAGAGCTTTGGCATGGTTAGCACCCTATGGAGACTGAGCCTTGAAATGGCTCCGCGCAGACTTGTGCATATGTGAGGCTGACCTAGAGGAAAACGGAGACAAACCTCAGCCCTGGGAAGTTCAAGTGGCCCTTGACATGGGATAGAATCACGCTCACAAGCCTTCAGGGTATGAGAAAACGCACAGAGTCTCCCACAGGGGGAAGGGATGCTGAGGAAGATGATTCTTGGTGTTTCTGCTACATGAACAGTTTCTTCCCTGAACATTACCACAGCACAGTGTAAGAATCCCAGAGATTCCTAAGCAAGTACTCGTGCTAGGTGCTGTATAAACAAGGACAGAAAAGTGAGATCCCAGCCCAGGGAGGTCCATTCTCTTCCAAGAAGGGCCAGAGGGATGAGTATGAAAATCCTACCAAGCCTTAGTGCCCGAGCAATCAGCAAAATCCAGTTTTTGCTTCAAACACACAACATTTCCTGATTATGTCACTTATCTGGTGAACTGGCTTCTGCAGATCCTACTGAGATCCTGGTCCTCACTCTGCCAGGTGGAAAGAGGAGAACAGATGCACGGGGACTTCATGTGGGGAGCTAACAGGAACCTCTGCTTTTTCCTCAGGATTAGAATTGTCAAGTGGACTTGCAGAAACCTGCCACATTTGCGCTACGTGTTTTTACTCAGTAAAGAACATACACAGCGTGTTTCTGTGCAGGTATTGCCTCTGCAGTCATTCTGCAGCAATGCTAGAGAAGCTTCTTTCACTCCCTTAAGCCTTGGATCCAAGACCCTGATGTCCAGCAAAAATGAACCAGCACAGTCTAGTGCAGACCTTTCAACAAAAGGGGAAGGTGCTTTTCCCCTCGGGGTTGCCAGAATCCATTTCTTGGCTCCCAGAAGATGTGAGATGACACCCTTGGTTTCACCTGAGTCTAGACTTTTCTCCATCACATTCAGGTGATCTATCAAGAACAGACTATGCAGGATATTATTCCCAAGCTCCTTCCCTGACTAGTTCTAATTCAGGCACGGGAAACAGAAAATACTGGAAAGAAGGGAGAAATAAATGAAAGCCTAAAAGTTTTCAAACAGTTCAGTTTTGGCTTAACTGAAAAACAGTAAGGGCATCCAAATGTGGGTTTTATTGTCAAATTAAGGTTGGTTTTTTTTTTTCCTCTGTTTTCCTAAAGAGGCAGGGCTTGTGAGTCATGATGTGTATGCATCTTGTGCCTCTTACTGGTTTACGGTAAGTTCAGAAAATGTTGAGCATTCTTAACCAAGTATGTCACAGAGAAAGAAGTCTCAAGATTATTGTGTCTGTAGCTTTCATAAACACAGGTCAGCCAGTGAAGGAGCAAGATACAAATTTGTTTCCCCATGCTTAATCTAAACCATACAGCAACTTTAATTTCTTTACGCTGTTCACCAAATTACCATTCTCTAAAATACTTTCCCCCAGCTCTGGTTACCAGGGAAAGGAACACATACATTGCGTGAAGAACTGAATCTGCTTTTTATAGTAACCAAGGTAAAACACTTAACAACCTGTTCATTTTTCTAGGCCACTTATGATTTTACAGACCTCTGTTGTATCTCTCCTCTGGTGCCTCACAGAATGGAGATGGCTGGTCCATTTAATCCATAAATACGACGGTTTTCCTTCTCGCCTGGATGTCTTTTCTTAGCTGGGTCCTGGAGAGAAGAAAGAAGAAACATTCCCTATTCATGGATCAGGAACTGAAAAGTATGTGTTCACACACACCCTGTGAACAAGCAGATCCTGGAAAAAATACATTGCTTGTTTTAGTCATGAAGCTGTTGGCAGGAGGGCCGGCAAGAGGAGCAGCGATGGAAGGGAAGGGAAGAGGAGGGAGAGGCACTTAAAGAGGATCAAAATCTGGAGGAAAAGTATGTTTAAAACAAATGAACTGAAGAAAGAACTTGTTGTTGGTGAAGCTGATCCTTCATGCTGCCCTGCTATCTTGTAAAAGGAGTTTTATTTGCCTTTTTGTGGGAGTCCTGGGAGGAAACTATTAAAGGAACAGGCTTTAGGCAGTTTGTGGGGACGTGTATATTGGCGTATGCGTGAGTGCGTGCGTCTGGGCGTGCAGGACTGGCTGTTTTCTCCCTCCCTTTTACAAGGGCCAGTTAGGTCACAGGGTTAAAGCCAGGGGGGACTTATTTTGTGTTGTAAGAATTTTTACAAAGTGTAAAGGATCAAAGTAATTAGCTGAGGGTGAGAGCCCAAGACTGTCAGAGAAGTAACGCAGCCCCTGCCCGGGAGTCTTGATCGCAGCCGGCCGGGCTGAAACTCCAGATACTGGGGATAAGTTAACCGAGGGGTCTGTGTGGAGCAGGGTGTGTTGCTAGATATGAAACTTGTCAGGAAGAAGAAAGACAAAATCTTGGATGGAGTGACTGGAAAGCGTTCAAGAAATGTGGCCGAATGAAGCACAGGAGCTTTTAGGTGTGAACATTTTAAAGCCAGCTGTCTGCTGCTGCGAGAGCTGCCAAACCATGCTGGCACTCTTTGGGGAGCAGGTCATTGCTTCCTGCTTCCAGCTGGCCTGGAAAGATTACCCGAGAGTGAGTCAGGGCTCTCAGTCCCTCAGTTTGGCCTTTCAAAGCAGGCGAGTAAGAAGCAAACAGGCACATGGGCTGATGAAGCATCAACAGCAAAATACTGGATCCTAGAAGGGCCCGTCAAGTGTTGGCTAAACCTCTTCCTACTGAACACCTTTGTTCTCTGTGCTGCTTCTCCTGGCTGCCTGCTGCTCTTGGGACGCTCTCTGGTTGCAATTCAAGTCCACCCAACAGCACTGCTGTTAAAAATGACCAAGCCGTGGCAAGTCCGTGGGGTGTCTGAGCAAGGAAACATCTCCTGTTACGCACCACTGTCCTGGGCTTCCTCCTCAAAATGCCCACCTGAGTCATAGGATGCTAGGGGTTGGAAGGGACCTCTGGAGATCATTGAGTCCAAACCCCTGACAGAGCAGGACCATAGAATCTAAGGCAGGTTCCACAGGAATGCATCCAGATGGGTCTCCAGAGAAGGAGACTCCACAACCTCTCTGGGGAGTCTGTTCCAGTGCTCTGTAACCCTTACGGTGAAGAAGTTCTTCCTCAGGTTGAGGTGGAACTTCCTGTGCTCTAGCTTGCATCCACTGCCCCTCGTCCTATCGCAGGGCACAAGTGAAAAGAGGTTGCCCCTTTCTTCTTGACACCCAGTCCTCATGTATTTATACACATTAATTAGATCCCCTCTCGGTCTTCTCCAGACTAAAAAGCCCCAGGTCTCTCAACCTTTCTCATAAGGCAGGTGTTCCAGTCCCTTCATCATCCTCGTACCCCTCCGACTGGGGAGCCCAGAACTGAATGCAGAGTCACAGAATGGTAGGGGTTGGAAGGGACCGCTGAGGATCATCTAGTCCAACCCCCAAGTCTCTTCCAGATCCTCACAGGAAGGTACTTTGCCTCTAAACCCATGTTCTCCATCTTGAGAAAGACCCTTTGATGACACGGATCTCCTCTATTACAGCAGCTCTGGTTTGTACTCCTAGAACAACAGGGGCACATGTGCACAGCAAGGCCATCAGTGGCTATGTACACTGCACCATCTCTCCGGTGATCTACTGTTCCAGGTTCCCTTTTTCACCTGTTGTACCAACAAACCTCCAGGAGTGGGAAACTGATGCTTTACACAAGTGTTCAGGAGAAGTACAGGGATAAGATCTCTAGCCAAAGAGATGCCTTACTTATGCACGACTGCCTGAGCTCCTGGGGTGGCTTGTACGTGTAAAACACTAAATGACAAAGCACATAAACGTGCTCTACACCGCTGGAGAACTTCCAAGTGCCTGGAGTCACCCTCACTTTTGATTGGCGGTTGTAACTGAGAAGCCTGAATTATGTCCTATCTTGGAAAGAGAGACCAAGGTCTTCCAGATGGCCACAGCAGAACTTGTTGAGCACTGTACGCTTCCCCTGGCCAGGCCACCAGATCCCTCACCTCTCCTGGACTCGTTCAGCAAAAAGCTAATGAGCTGCCACCATTAGAATTCAAGAGAAAAGGAAGGAAGGAACTACAGAGAGTAGAAACCCAGCTATGCCTGTATCACAGCTGGTGATAAACTACATCCTCTTTACCCAGAGCCCTGGGATGGCAGGAGGAGGCAGCATTTCTACACCTTCCCTGCAGCCTCTGTGTGAAAGAAAGGTCTTTACTCATGGAAAAGCTTCTTTTTTTTAAACCAGTGCATTAATTTTATTACATGTTTGTCATCTGTATCTCACCTTTCCTCCCAAAATTACGTTCATCTTTGTGAATAAATAAATAAATAAATAAAAAATTAAGCTGCCTAACCACAACTTTGGCTCGGAGCCGCCTCCTGTCTCCAGCCCCTGCGAGGATGAGTTAGTGCTTTGTAGCTGTTATTGATCTCCAGGCACAGATTGTCTGGCTGCACGGTCCTCATGGCTCCTACCCCGCAGCGCTCCACCCACCTGAGATCTTCCTTCCCTTGGCATCCTCCTACTTTGGAGCTTATTTGAGATGCAAAATGTAGAGCTGGCAGGTGTGGCTCCATGATGGCCCACAGCCATTTATCACACAGTTCTCAATAAGCTAATAGCCCTAATGTGTGAAAATTGATTTCTGGGGTGAACGCAAAAGTCCCAGTGATTTACACTCTATTTCCAATTGATGAGACTCAATTGATTTCAACGAGTACTAAAATATTTACCATAGTGAAAGGCAGGGGGAGGGCGTGTGGTGAAGGACTGGGAACAGGGTCATCACTCACACAGCGGCGTCTCAAGCGCCGTCAGCCTGTGGAAGGGCCCATCAGGAAATGAGGCATTTGGTGTAACAGGAAAACCACTTGGTCAGCATTACGTCATGAGAAGGAAAGGAGTGACAGAGGGGAAAAACCAATGTGTCATAAACACAGCCTTCCAGCTTTGGGGTGAGTTAAGATTCTGATAATGCCCCTGACTTCTTGGAGAAATAATGCTGGGGAAGCACCTTGGATGCTCTGTCCTGCCAAGGCCAGTTTGAACTCCAGCTGCCTTTGCCCTCTGATTCTCACAGGCTCCATGAGCTCCCTGACAGCCAGGCTATGCTTGAGGTTACTGTGAAAGTAAGGTCTAATGAGCTTCCCAAACACCTAACCACAAGCACTATCTGCTCTGAAAGTGAAACCTCTCCAGACACAGCTTCCCATAAGATATGTTTGTGTTCCACAGCTTGATGGTCAGAACACCCCAGGGGTAGCCACAGAGTGGGACAAAACTTCCCACTACCTAATCCCCAAGTGGCAGTCTCCACTCCCCAGTTACCTGAGCAAAGCAGACCAGTGCATTCAGAAGGTGGAGAAGAGAATGAGAGACAAACGGAAGCTGAAGCGCTCTCACAGTCTACAAGCTCACTTGTATTTTCCTGAGCCCCACGGAGGATGTGCTACCCTCTTCCCCAGTCTCCTTCCACCTGAGTCTGAACCAACAAACCCAGCTCCCACTGATCCTTCCCAAGTCATCCCACCCTGCCCTTATTTAGCAATCCTCCCTTCTCCTCCCTTTCCCTTCCCTCTATAGGGTAAAGTTCTCATTTACCAGATCAAAGGTTAGCTCTTGTCAGACCAAAAAGCTTTGAAATACATCTCAGCAAGTAATAATTTCCAAGTTTGGAGCTGCCCCCCCCCCCCCAGTTTTTCTTCATCACTCAAAAGAAATTCAGGTTAGAGGCTTGCAAGCACTTAGAAAAATGGTGAAAAATAATCTTTCAGCAAAATGGGGTCAAGAAACAAAGTTCAGATCTAGTTCTGCATCTGAAACCACTAGTAGTCAATAGGTAGTAACTTTTCTGTGAGGCAAAAGACAAGGGGGTCTTTCACCCATCACACTCGCCCTCGAGACTTTATCATGGGGAAGTGGAGGTGCTGCCCCACCACGGCTTTCATAACCCTGCCTGCACTGGGAGGGCACCTGCACACCTGACAGCAGCGTGTGTCGGGTCAGTGCCAACACGTGGAGTCAAATATCTCCACAGTCCTCGAGTTGATCGTGGCATGAGCTGTTCTGAGATCATCCTTAGCAAGTGGTGATACACTCCTCACAGAGGTCTGTTTTTTCTGAGTTTCTGAAGACGCTGGCATAAGCAGAGTTTCTCTATTTCTTGTCATCCATCTGCTCATGCTGCTATTCACACATAATGACAAAATCCTCTGGGGACTAGGAAACAGCAATAAATAAAGCAAACACATCTAGCTAAAAAAAAAAAACAACCCCAAAACAATCCTATTTCTACAGACTTCCCAATAGAGCGATGTCAGAAGATGAGGATGAGGACCATGACCATGACAAGCACCAAGCTTAATGCAGAGTGCCATGACAGAGCCCCCTCCCAGATCGACCACATTAGCCTGCTGGTAGATGCAGTGGCAGATCTTCAGCTGACAAAGCTCAAGGCAGCTTTGCTCCATCACCCAAATGAGAACCTGCTTTATGAACTTTTGGTAAATCATTAAAGGGAATAGCCAGATTCTGAGCCCTAGGACAACTTGGGCTAATGCAAAGCAGGAGAAGCCAACTGAACTGTATCGGTCTAGAGCAGGCAACTCAATGAAACATTGAACTTACGTTCAAAAATTCTTAGCAAACTCTCAATCTGCCAGCTGCAAAGGAATTTACTGAGCACTGTTTACATTATTCACAGCTGTTATTCTGTTCTTCTTGGAAAGTTCAAATGAAAACAGCAGCTTTGCTTGCCAGCAGTTTTGTTCTCCCACCTACGTGCGCTGTCCCACCTGACAGTTAAGTGTTGAGGCTGAATGCTCAGAGCATCTCTTTGCCACCCAGGTCTTTGTTCTAATTTTATACCCCAGCCTTTTACTTTTCAACATACCAAATGGAAACAAATTGTCCCTTGCCTGTTCTCATCCTGGCACTCTAGGGCAGATCCTTCAGCAGAAAGAAGAATTTTGCCCAAGCAAAAAATACTTCTTGCTGCTAAACAAAAGTGACTTGCTAGCACGTGTGCTCGTCTCGTTGCACTGCATTTGAAGTGGCAGAAAAGGAGAGGAGAAGAGATATTAGTGCTGTCACCAAGTGGGTTTTGGTCAGCTACAGTGGTGATGAGTTCAGTACAGGAGCTAATCTTCTCACTCATCCTCTGATTTTCCAGTTCCCTGTTTTTGATAATTCCTTACTCTTTTTCTTAGTATATACAACTCAAATCATCCCCCCACGCACAATCAGGAGATAAGGACGTGTCAAATAACAGAGAAACAAATCCACAGTAACACCCACGTGTCTACTGGACAAACCCAAACCAGTTCCAGTTCCAAGGTTCCTTCTTCCTCCGCCAGCCGTCTCACGGAAGTCGCTGCCTCTGCACTCTCACCTTTCTGAGAAGCTACAGATGAGCTGCACTTGGAAAACTTGGTCCAGTAAATTCTGACCCGTGTAAAGCAGCACTACTTGTTAACTCACCTTCACAAAAAGATGACGTAGTGTTCAATCAGCAAGCGTCCCCGTTTGAGCTCTCTAGGTGAAAAATGATACACAAGTGCAAAGTGGGTTTTTTTTAAATACTGGAAACATATTTTATAAATAATAAAAGAGGAGAAGCTTCCATTTTAGCCTATGTCTGTTCCTCTAGCCATCCCCATTCCCCTTTCTCTGCTCACTCTGCAAGGCTGTATAGAAAATCAGAATCCAATCTCAGCAAATCCTATTGACTGTCTCCTGTCACTCACCTGATTAAAGGTTCCACTTACATCCAAATGGTTAGAGCCATGACTCTGAGCCATTCATAAAACTCGTATTGAAGGATTAGCTTTCACAAACTTTGCCTTAATGATTATGCATTCTATTGATCAGCGGGGGAAACTATAAAAATTGACACCAGAATAAACTTTGAAGGACTGCTCTCGCTCAGCAGAACCAGGATCAATTTGAATCGACCAGGATGATAGGGAAGGGGGGAAAAACAACCTCTCTCCATTAGCTGGGTGTAATCCTGATTAGCTAAATGTTTAAGGCTTTTTTTTTTTTTTTTTTTCTTCTATCTGTCTCTATCTGACTGAGGAACTCCAACAGCATCTTAGCGTGGTGCAGATTATCAGACCTGGAGGTTAACTCTCTAAAATGCATTGGTGTATGTTCGTTCCACCTTTGCTCCACAGATAAGCCCTCATTCGTGACTGCTTTGATGTTCAGATTTTCTTATCCTTGTTTCTCTGCTTCAAACAATCCAACACACCACAGGGATTATTTTGTTCATGGAGAGAACAGGTATTAGTCACTGATAGCAAAAAGGAAACAGCACGTTAATGTGACATTCATTTCTACGGCCAACCAGGAATCCTTTGGGGTTTACCCTTGGAATTCTTTTCCAAACCTTTTTGGGACAGCCCACGTATACATCCAGGTATCCAGCTTTGGAGAGCCTGCCTCAAATGGGAAATCCCTTAACAGACACACGCTCAAAACTTTGACTGCTTCTCTAAATACTTCACTTAGTTTAATAAAAGAACAAAATTATCTTCTGCCTGTAAAATCTGCCTCTCTCAAATCCTTGGACCACCGTGGCTGCAAGAGTAATAAGGACTTCATTGTGCTTTACTGAACAGAATGTTTTCCAGCTTCTAGTCGGAGCATACAACTGCCTTTCAAAAGGCACCTGCAGGTTAGCTGAGGATACTCCTTTCCAGTTCCTCAGATTCTCTGCATTGTACCGCCTATTTGCAATCACTGAAATGTCATTTCACCATAGTCATCACCAGCTCACCCCCACCTGAACATCCAGCATTGCCAGTTCACGGTGCTGAGGCTGAAATGGCAGCTGTAAAGATCAGCCTATGTGTCTTCCCAGCGTATTCCAGTTCCAGCACACGCAGAGGAAGCACACCGGGAGCTTCCCGAGCGATTTTACAACAAGAGCTGCATCCAGAACGTGGCTTAAAGCTTCCCATGAGTAGCTGTCCTCTTCCAAGGCGTATGGACAAGATCCAGTCCAGGGAAGCAGATGTTTTTAATCTCAGAATGGACCTTATCTAGAGCCAGCCTGCACGGCCATTGGAGTCCAGCTTGAGTTTACGTTATGCTAAGATATTTTCCCAGACTCAGTTCCAGGTGGTCACTGAAATCTGGGTCTCCTTTCCACTTACTCACAGAATGAACGATCTGTTTTCTCTTGTTTGACAACCATACAAACTTTCTTATATAGTATTCCAGGCAGTTGAGCTAGTCTGAGAAGCCAGGAGATCCACAAAGAGACCTGAGAGTGAACTGAAAAAAACGGCCAATTCGAAGAAGCAACTTTCTTCCAATAAAATCAGATGGCTAAGATGGAATTTTCTATAAAAACCTATCTAGGCCTATGGAAATGAGGTAACTGTGAGCAGGATTCATCTCACATTGGTTTTAGTCGTCAGAAAATGAGGTCCTCCACGTCCAGGCATCTCCCTGAGGTAACAGAACCCATCTGTTCTAGCTACCATCTGTTCTAGTTTCATCTGGGGGATGAAACAGCTCATCTTCTAGCTAGCATATGCTAGACACCACCTTGGGTAACAGGTCTGGCCAGCTGCATGGACCCAGCAAGAGGCAAAAGGTACAGTCAAAACAAGCAGCTGATGCCCGTGCGATGAATGCTGACAACATTCAGAAATAATTCTCAGCTGTCTTCAAAGGCTCGACAGAAAATCCTGATGATGTACTCGGTAAAAATTTGGTCTGCCCCAAAGATGAAGTCAGAAGTAACATGAGAAGGTGGACTAGTGTAGCTCACTGTAAAACCAGGGGTGGGTTAGATTGAGCAGAAGCTACAGGCAAATTCAAATGAGCAGTTACACGCTCCAGAGTCAGGGTAATTAACTGTTACACCAAACTGGTAGAAACTGTTGTGCATCGTCTGCTTTTGCAAATTTGGACACTTTTCTGGAAGGTGTGGCAGCCACATGTAACTAAAGACTCAAATGGGCCAGCTTCCTCTGCAGAATTCAGAGTACCTGACACATGCCTTTGACCCACCTCTTCTGATCTATGAGAAGAGGCTTATTCCACGATCAGAATAGAAAAGCCAGGTAAGAAAAGGTATCCTCTGATGTATGCAATTTAAATAAAGATGCAAAAACCATTACACAACACTTAAAAGAATGAAGAACGAGAGCTATCATAAATGAAAATATGCACAGTATAAACTGCATGCAAGGTGCAAGTAAAGATCAAGCCAGTGATCTTTTAATATGCCCTCTGAATGTTATTTATTTAAATAAGTACTGTCCAGTATTTCTTCTAACAGTTTCTAAAAGCTCTCAAAGCGATGACTTAGAGGAGATGACATTCTCATTTAGATTGGAGGCCTGAAAGAATATATGGAAAATCATTAAGTTTTGCAGCAGACCAAAGAAAGAAATCTATGGCTGAACTTAAAACAAATAGTAATAAATGCTACTACTAACAGAAGTGATCTATAATGGATGCAAGTTGAGTAAAAATGACTCAATTGCTGATCTAGGGAAAATAAAAACAATAGCTGAAGTGTTTACTCCACAAAGCAAAGCAGAAAGAAAGAGATATATAGGGATGATAAACTGATTTGGCAAAATTCATTCCAAATCTATACATGATCAATAAGTCCTTGTGGAAACTGTTGGACTATGAGGTTGCTGGCATTCCGTAAAAAGACATTAATAGACATCTAAGTGGTTAAAATCATTTATTAACGACGTAGATTTAAAATATTATGACATGACTAAGCCGGTTGTGCTGGAAGCAACCGCTCCGTACCGGCACAAAGTATCCGTCAGACTCTTAAAAGTAATTTCCAATAATGCATCTTGTCTGAGCCTAATACAGGGATGGGATGGCATGGAAGTGTGCTGACATGGCAGGTGGACCTCACCGTGCCCAGGCACTGTCTTGGGCCTATTTGTCAGTCAGAGATACGAAGGAAGTGCTCCAGGGCATGAGTTTCACGGGAAGCCTGATGATGCAGAAAGTCCTTCTAAAACCAAATGATAGTTCTGCCTCTGGGAACCTCAACAGTTCTCAGACTTTGAACCCCAAAGGTGTTTTCTGTTTCAAATCGTTTCCTGGCTATTGCTTGCTCACCACACCTCTAACTACTGGAAAAACATCCATCCAATAAAGAGCTGAAATGCTGACGGCTGAACTAAGTGGCAAGGTAACCCCTTCAGACTCTTATCAACACCACTGAATCATTCTGACCAAGAATGAAAGCTGTTGGGGAATGATCCCAAGGAGAAGCTTCATTTGAGCTTTTGGGACATCAGCAGATAGTGGGGTGAATATTTATCTTTCTAAAGAGCAACAAGAAAAAAGAGAAGTACATTCCCTTTGCAGTTGCCAGTGATAATGGATGCTGTGTGAGCTAAAAACCCAGCAGTTAAAAGCTACATTTATTATCACTCTATCTCACACCAGCAAATTTATGATCCCTTCCAGACCTAAAACATCAAAGCAGAGCAGGAGTCAGAGCCTTTTCAGACTG
The DNA here is from genome assembly GCA_024605025.1 of Megaceryle maxima. Classification (NCBI taxonomy): domain Eukaryota; kingdom Metazoa; phylum Chordata; class Aves; order Coraciiformes; family Cerylidae; genus Megaceryle; species Megaceryle maxima. The sequence goes on from JANHGN010017409.1 coordinate 78,667, forward strand.
GTAGGGTTTTTTTTTTTTCTTCTTCTTTTCACATAGATTGCTTTATTTATTTTTTAAAAGGAGGTGGGCATTAAAACCAAAATCTGACCTTTGATCCCCTGAGGCAACTCATTACTTACAAGGGCAAATAGGGAGCTGAAAGTTTTTCCTGCATGAAACCGTAAATAATTCTTACAAACGTCCACAAATCACTCTGGGTTGGTAAAGTAAATAGTAATTGGTGGGTTTCTCCCTCGAGGCAGGTCCGAAGGGGGTTGTAGATTAGAGATTTTTTTTTTTGTTGTTTAAAAAACCCCCCCTTTTAAAAACCACGTTCCCCTCAGCTCAACACTCCAGATGCTCAGGTAATTCGTGAAGTTTTGGAGGTGTACGTACGGTAGGGTTATGGGGAGGGGAAGGGTTTGCTTTTTCTTGTTTATGTTTAGTTATTTCTCGTGCTGGAATTGAAGAGATTCACAAATTTAGGGCAAAGGGGAACGTTAAAATAATTAAATGCCATGTATATACAACAGCCTTTTCTGTGTATTATCAACAAGGTTTAACGGAGGGACCTTCTTCACACCTCCTCCTGCAGCTCTGTTGATCAGCTGGAAGAAGTAGCAGACAACTACCTCCCTGCCCCACACTGTACCATGTTACTGCAGTATAACATGATGCACATGGAGCACTTGTTACCAACTTCCACTGGTAGAGAAATTCTACCCCAAGAATCTAAAGTCTACCCAAGTTCAGCTATTATTAAAAATGACTTTATTCAGTAACAGCCACACGTGAATATCTAAATAAAATGGAAAATACCCGTGCTTGTTATTGGAAGAACACAGTGATTTTCTCTGCTGGAAAATTATTTAAGAGCTTGCTGTTATAATGTCAAAGAAAAAGCCATCAAATGGCAGATTAGTCCTGTGCAAAACACACTAATCCCAGAAAAAGGGATGTGTAGCTAACACTTTGATGAGGAAGGTCAGTTGTGAGGATGGAGGGAAAACGGAGGAGGAAACTGGGTGTTTATGAATGCAACTGACATTTCTACCTGCGGGGACTGACTACAGCCAAACACGGTTATTTGCAAGGAGAAAACTGTTCCCAAGCCTGCTTCTGTTTCCAAGAAAAACAACAGGTCATAAATCCCTATTTAATAATTGAAACAAATGGCCTGACTTTCAGCCAGGCTGAGCACAATGCATTGGAGAAACCTAAAGTATTGATTAAGACATGAGATTTTTCTACCTGGCCTCTGACTTCTTTGAAACCTTCAATGTCCAGTGCTAAAGCCACGGGGAGTTTCATCGTAGACAAGATTATGTTTGAAATTTCTTATGTTTGAAATTTCTTACCTCCCAGCCACCTCAGTCCCAAGATCTGAGGCGTGCTGCACTCTGCAGCATGTGCCAGGAGAACCTCCAAGGGTTCTGCTCAGGACCTAGAAGACAATATGGTAAAATACGTAGGACTTGCACTAACCTTCTTCAAATGCAGCCTGTTTCATGACACAGCCTGTATCAGACAGAATTGGTACTTAAACCAGCAGTAACTTGCACTTCTGAAAACCAGAGTAGGTGTTTCCACCTCTCTGACCACCACCTTGCTCCTGAAAGATTTACACCCTAGGGTGGGAATGGCAAAGCCATACACGAAGCAGTTTACATAGAGAATTGCTAAGGTAAAATAAATGAAGCATGGGTTTTAATCAACTGGGTTGAAAAATACCATCCATTCAGAGCGTGCTTCACAAGGAGTTCAGTCATCCCTCCTGAAATAATGGCAACCCAGGCCTTTATTTGTTTAGGAATATAACAAGAAAGTGATTTATTTTCAAACTCCCAGTGAATCAGGAAATTGTTGCTATTCCCAGAGAGGGAACAGAGACAAAGGAAGATTAAACACCCCAATATCACACTAGAAGCCTTTGGCAGAGTAGGAAACTGAACTCACCCCTCCTTTCTGAAACGTAGCTCAGCTTCTTAAACATCAGACCATCATTCCAAGCCTCACGTGATGCGCAGACACATACGCCTTCTGCAGGGCTCGAAAGCACAAAGGCAGCAGCTAGTAAAAGATTCCTGCTGGCCCAGACTCAGATCCTGTCTGGACTGAGGGAACAGGTTTCTGGTTTCAAAAGGAGCTGAGTTGAAGTTGCTTTCCATCAGTTGCAACCTTTTTAACAAAACAGAGATTTTTCTTCAGCAAGTAAAGCCATAAATCAGGACATCTCCTGAGGTTCTTTTTTTTTTAAATTTTTTTTTCCTCCTTTTTTTTTTTTTTCCTCCTAGTTAGTGTGCCCTCCCTCCCCTTTCCATCCCTCCAGACTTACTTCATAAACATTAGCTTTCAAGCATCTCTTCCCCCAGAGGACATATCATAAACATCATGTTAAATATTTAGAACAGGAAACCACCTCACTTTTCTAGCTACATAAAAGCTATCTTGGGAGGGTGCATTTTCTGTTCTTATGTCTCTTATTTATTTATTTCCTCGCACAAGATCATTTCAATAATCAGTACATTTGCCAGGGACATTTGACAACAGTGTTAAAAAGTCCCCCTGTACATGGGCAGAGGAAGATGCTACCGGACACTTTGGGGTATCTCAAAGCATCCTGCTCCTTGTGGTACTTCCACAGGCATTGGATAGTCCCTGGGGTAACCACAGAGCTCAGAAGAGGGACTCGACTATAACAAACTAAAGCCACTTTGCAGCACTCCCAGCATCCACTTTAGCATCCAACTTGGAGCTTGTTCGCTTTTAACTTTCCTGAGTGTCCCGAGTCCACCTGTGGCAAAGGGGTTTGATGACAGCCAAGCATTAACCACCCCCCCAGAGTTCCCCTCATGCTCAGCTGCAAACACTGGCGATTGCAGGCTTCATTTGAAGCCAGTGGTAGCCAAAGGTATAGGGCACAAAAACCCTTCTGACAGCTCTCCTGTGAGATGCCCCATGCCCTCGCTCTGCCTGGATTTATTTATCCAGACCCAAGGCAAAGTGTCCAGTCTCAGTTTTGGGCTGTCCCTTCCTCATGTGCAGCACTCCCCTCTCCCTCTCATCCCTCACACATCCGTGGCAGCACCTCAGGACTCACAGAATGGTAGGGGTTGGAAGGGACCTCTGGAGATCAAGTCCAACCCCCCTGCCAGAGCAGGGTCACCCAGGGCAGCCCA
>JANHGN010017409.1:81924-242667 GCA_024605025.1 Megaceryle maxima
GCCAGGGGGGGCTGGAAAGTCTCCAGAGAAGGAGACTCCACAACCTCTCTGGGCAGCCTGGGCCAGGCTCTGTCACTGTCACAGGGAAGAAGTTTTTCCTCGTGTTGAGATGGCACTTCTTGTGTTTCAGATTGTGCCCATTGCCCCTCATCCTATCCCAGGGCACCACTGACAAGAGACTGGCCCCTTCTACTTGACGCCTTCCCTTAAGGGTGACTCTGGACACCTCAAACACGCTCTCTAAGACAGTAACCCACCAGCATTCACAAGGCTGGCTTCTCTTCCACACCTTCCTCCAGGAAGGTGGTGGCAGCAGCCCAGGGCTCTTCGGGTCCACGCACACCCACAACATATGCCTGCCCTGCCCTGTGACAGGGGCACAGCCATGGCTGCAGGCTGACAGCTGGCTGTGGTCAAAAGGCATTTGCTCAACCACTGGCTGTGTAAACCAGCAGTTTCCTCTCTTTCCTGAGATAAAGGGGAGAGGCTGGACAGACAGACATCAAGGGGGAACTCGGACAGAGAGCAGCCAGGCAGATCGCGCTGGCCACTTGGGGCAGGGACTCAACCACCCTGCCGTGGCATCACAACCCCAACACTCAGACGCTGTCTGTTGCTGAAGTACAGCTGAGATCTCAGCCAAACACCCAACGCTTCAGTTATCCCAGTTCTTTATGCTCTTAGGAGATTTCACAGAACTAAGAGAGACAGAGAGGATCCATTTCTCCCATGCAGTGTGACCCTGGGGCCAGGCCTACCACACCATCCAGGATTTTGTTCAGTCTCCCTTGGACAATTCCCAACCAGTACACTGACTCCTCCGGCAGACAAATCCACGCCCAGAAGTCTCCCCTTTTCCTATCTGGTCACTGCTCCCAGCTACTCCTGCAGCCCACTCTTCCTTACTCTTTTGTCTATTTGGTGTGTGTGCCCATCAAGTGCTGGCCTCCTGCTCTATCCGTGCTGCACAGTGCTCATCTACGTTAGATCTACTGAACTCAAAACCTTTCCCCATAAGTTTGTCTCTGTAGCCCTTGAACATTCATTGACTTTCTTGTAAGCTTCCAGATTCTGATAAGAGGCTGCCCAAAATGGGATGTAATAGTCCAAGCATCCATCTAAAGCACCAAAGCCGTGGAGAAAAGAAAGCAAAAAAGTCAGTCCTGCAGCCCCCAGATTACCTTCTTCTTTCATAGCACGTTGCAAGGTCACAGTAATTCATTCTCCACCATCACTCCATTCTGCCTGGCTGAAACTCAGTTCAGCTTCAGGGGAAGGCAGGGCAGCAGTCTGGCAAACCATCATGTCCTGCTTCAGTTCTATTTTGAAGATTTAAAAGGTGCAAAGGGCTTGATGTTGGCTTTTCAGATGTGGACAAATCTCACCCATTGTACAGAGGTGAATCAAATTTTCAATGATGCAAACTGAAAATCCTTGCCAAGTATGCACGCAAGAGAAAGAAAAACAAAGATCATAAAGATTTATAGATTGCTTTAAAATGCATTCACCCTAAACCATGAGCTGCTCCTAAAGGCACTACCAACCTGGCTGAAAAGTTGTACATACATGAAGGACTCATTCTGCTGGAACGAGTGCTTTAGTGAAGATCAACAGACTTAACGAGCTACAAACTTCAGGGTATTAGTTCAGTACCTCACAAGAACAATAAAATTAAAAAGTTTTATGTCTTTGATTTATATGTTTGTAACTAAGAGGGCTATTTCAGGCTCTAAGGGCATATGGGACCATAGTGGTCAACTTCTTCACGCTCAATCATAACACGTCCCACAGAATTCTATTAGCTGCTTTCTGTGAGGTCCACAATTCTGGCTACTTCAAAGAGAGAAACCCAATAGTGTAAAACTTCAAGTGTGCAGGGCTCTAGAACTCTACTTTAACCAGAGTATCCAAACTCCAAGCTGGTGAACCAGAGCTAAAACCCAAAAATCTCTTTACAAGCACCAATCCCCTTGCCACAGCCCTAAGAGCTTCCTGTTTTTAGTTAGGCTAAAAAAGAGGAGAAACAGCAAACTCTACAGCGTTAAAAGCATGTCCACTTCCACTAAGTCAAAAGTGGGATCATGAATAGAAGTGTGCGAAAATAAAATGAGCAAACATCAAAAAATAACAACAGATCATATTTTGTGATCATTTTGTTTCAGGCAGGAAGGCTGAGGCTGGTTCTAATTTGAATCTAACCAGTTGGCCAGGCCCTACCTTATATATTATCTTTGGAATGTGAGTCATTTTGTTGGCTTAGTTATTTTGTCTTCTGTAACATGGCACTCCTGACTGCAGTGGTATGTGGGAGCTATTTTTATTGGGTAGTAGTGAAAGGAAGTGATGGATAGAGCTGGTTGGGAACATTTCAGCAAAATATTTTTTCATTAGAATTTCCTAGTTGCTCAAATGTGAAGTTGTTCACACTGAAATGGCTGGTTCCAGATAATTTTGTTATTTGAAAACAACACCAGGGGAAAAAAAAATAATTAAAAAAAGTGAAAATTCTAACTAACCCATTCTGGTGTTTCTAAACAGAAAAGTTCAACTGCTTCAGCCAAAATAATTTCATTTGGCATTTAAAAGAGAAAACCTAAGTCAAAATAGTATTGGAGAAAGACCAGCCAGGCCTGGCAAGGGAGCCATCCAAAGTACACGAAGCCAACTCTGTCCCCTGCTTAAGTATGTACTTGAGCTTTTTCCCCTTTAGATTTTAAGCTCTCCAAAGTTTTCAAGGTTTTGGCTTTTCATCTCAGTTCAGAACAGTAGCTCCCTTTTTCACGGCCTCTTCAGAAATTTCAGGAACACCAAAACCTTCCACTTACTATTTCTTTTTGTTAGGTTTTTGGGTTGTTTTTTTGTTGTTGTTGTTGTGGGTTTTTTGGGGGGTTTTTTTGGGTTTTTTTTTCTGTCAGTGCAAGCAGCACACTGTATGAGCAAGGGCTTGGAAAGGCAGAATCCCTGAAATCCTTCCTGGTCAGGGTCATCTTGGTACTGCAGCGGGCAGTCCCTACGTGATGTGGTGCGGTCAAATGGAGATGGTAAACCACATGCTGGAAACCTCCCAGTCCCAGGTGCCCACAAAAGCCAAAAATTAAAAGGGTGTATCCTCAATGGATGACCAGCCACTCCTGAGACCCTGCCTCTCCCTGTGGGGTTTTCGTAACAGCTTTCAGAAGCACGGCCAGCTACATCTTAAGCAAAGCTGGCCAGTGATCTAGGAAACTCTTCAATTATAGATGAGCACCAATAAACAGCCAGTGATTTGCTGGAAATTATGAAGTATAAATAATTGAGAAGCAGGGAGCTGGCCCAGAGGTACCCTTCTCTCTTGCTGATTCGTCTTAATGCATTTCCTTGATGCAACTCCCTGCTGTGTACCTAACGCTGTAGGGAGCAGTGGGATAATGGCCCTTGAAGAATATGCTGACCTGCTTGTCCACGAGGTTATAAATATGTGAACATCCACCAAACTGAAAGGTGCAACTAAGGAAAGGGGGTTAAGCCAATGAGCCCAACAGTTACCCTACTTCCAGGAAGGAGATCCCTCATTTTACCTGTGTCCGTAGGGGTTCTCCCGTTCCAGTGGACAACGGTGTCTGGCAGCAGCTTGTGAGAAAGAACTTAAGTTCCTATTTCGTGCTGCTTTTCCACGGGGTCATTAAAAAGGAGGTTTGATCAGTGCAGTGAAGGAAGCTGCCCTCGGTCATGTACTGGGCTGATGTTCAGAGTGGTCCTGTGAGAGGAAAAAGTTAACTTCAGAGATCACAGAATCAGAAAAGTGTGTTGGGTTGGAAGGAACCTTATAAAGCATATAGTCCAACCCCCCTGCCATGAGCAGGGACACCTCCCACTAGACCAGGTTGCTTAGAGCATCATCCAGCCTGGCCTTGAACACTTCCAGGGATGGGGCATCCACAGCTTCCCTGAGCAATCTGTTCCTGTGCTTCACCACCAGTGAAGAACTTCTTCCTAATACCTAATTTAAATCTACCCTCTTTTGGTTTGAAACCATTACCCCTCATCCTCTCACTACACACCCAGATAATGAGTTCCTCCCCAGCTTTCCTGTAGGCCCCCTTTGAGTACTTGAAGGCCACTATAAGGTCTCCCTGGAGCCTTCTCTTCTCGAGGCTGAACAACCCTGACTCTCCCAGCCTGTCCTCATAGGTGAGGTGCTCCAGCTCCCTAGCCATCTTTGTGGCCACATCTTTCCTGTGCTGAGGGCCCCAGAAGAGAAAGCAATACTTCTGTAATGAATCTTCAGGATCTGGAAGATCCCAATCTTCCAGACCACAGCCATGGTCTGCAATGGCTTTTTGAATAGACGAGTTCCAAAATGAAGGAAGCAAGCTTTTCCCAGATCGACAAATCTTGGGCAGGGCATGAAACAAACCCAAACCACTGAGTCTGAAGCTCAGCAGGACCCAAAGACAACAGCACTGCAAAGAAATTTCTTTTTCCAGGTGAACAGGGCTTCGGTCAGAGCTGAATTTTCTTGTTAATACCCACCAGTTAAGAGCTGTCTGACATCTTGATGCTCATGCACTTTTAATCTGTTTAAGAAACCCGTGGATGTCGTCATAAACCACATAAAAACTTTCATCCTACAAAAAGTCCCACTAATAACTCGCAGCAACAGTTCCCGTTCAGTAACAAACCACTGGGTCATTATCATATTTACTTTCATGAGCTTTAAATGTGTTGCCATTAATTTCACTGAAAATCTTTTGGCTCTTGCACTGAAAAAGAATCACCTGGCTTGGGTGTAAAAGATGGGAACAGGAAAGACAGATGCTGGAGGACAGAAAGGAGGGTGCTTCATCAGGAGAAGTTTCTGGTAAGACTTTCAAAACTGGAAAGCGTGGGATGAGTCAGACCTAACATAGATGTCTAAACCTGAGCTGCCTAATTTAGAGCTAATTTCCCAGTATTTTCTTTACAGCCTTGGTAAAAGAGCAATTTACCTTCTTGTAAAATAAACATCTAAGACCAGGCACATGAAGTGCCCTCTGGAAGCGTCTGAATGTCCGCACTTTGACTTCCACATTTCAGACAGGTAAAGGAAGGGGATCAAATGGAGGGTCTGGATACTCTTAAGACACTTTTCCAGCTCTGTCCTAACAGACAGATCACCGCGAATGCTGTGCTGCTCTTCTGATGTCCATAAAACTCACACCTACTGGAAAAATTCAGAGAAAGAAAGAAAAGGAAGAGACAAAGAGAAGGGAGGGAGACCCAGAAAACCAAGAAATCCAGAAAGCTAGTGGGAGAAAGGGCTCGGGATGGCTACTGCTTTGCTCATGACACTCAGGTCCACCTGACCCCAACCTTTTTCCACCTAGAAAAGCTGAGATCCATGGGGATTTCTAGGGATTCCTTAAGGCAGCAGGACTAGGCTGGCATGTAAGAAGGCAGGATGTTAGAGAAGATATTTTACCTGTTCTTCTAAAGGGCTTACTTCACACTGAAATAGTGCACTCATTCATTCACTTTGCTATGAAGACAATGACAACGATTTAAAACCATCCATGTTTGCACAGTTATAAACAGCAGAGTCAGGAGAAGGATCTCCTGAGAGAAGGATCACCTCCTCATCCCATCTGCACAGCATGGAGCACACCAACATCTCACTACATGATAAAGATGCACAGCAGCTTACCAAGCAAATAAAGCAGATATTCACGTAGGGGTAAATTTAGCTCTTGGGCATCATCAGGATTTCTGATTAAAGAGAATATATTCAGTCCCTGCAAATGGCCAGGAAGCCCCTCCTGGACCCCTCCTGCTCCTGTGCTGCAGAAGAGAGTGGGCTGGGAGAGAGGAGACTTGAAAAGCAATGAGGCGGCCGCAGGAACCACAAAATCCTCCTGGTCTAACGAGGTGGCTGCAGAAGGGAACTCGGAGCTGGCAGTGTCTCCAAGGCCAGCATCAGGGCAGGATGGGCTGATGAAGTCTGAGTAGATGCCACAGCTCGTAGCTTTTAAGATCTAAGCAAACAGTGTAAAGGGACATGGAACCAGGGCTCAGTATGCAGATTTTGCTCCATTACATTTTTGAGCTGTTTTTTCTCTTTTCACTCCCAGCTATGGAAGACGCCAAAGCTGTTAAATATCAAGCGTGTATAATGGGAATCCCATAAGCTGGGGGAATGGCCAGGATTCAAGGATATGTCCAGAAGAGGAAAAAAAAAAAAATTATCAGAAAGAAAAAAAGAAAAGAGAGAAATAAGCATAGAGATGTGGGTGGAAGAGGAGGAGGGGGAGAGATCAGACCCACGACTTCTCATCGGCTATTCTGTTTTCAGGTCACGGCTTAATGGCACCAGAATTATTGTTATTACTGTGGCTTTTATTATTATTGTTATTAACTACAGCTCTTTCCCTTGGTCCGAGGAATGTATAAAGAACACAGGCCCTTTGATGCTGAATACTGCACGTGAGCGTGCAGACGTTTGGCCAGAGGTCTCCACTGCAGCTCTCTCTGGGCTCTGTGAGCTGCGCTTCGTGCTGAACACAACTCGCTCCCAGCTCAGCATCAAAGAAAGGGGTCCCTTGGGACCTCACCCCCGCAATCCTCACCCCCTCTTCCAACACCGCTGCTGCTGGAGGAATCTTGGCCCTGAACTGCTGGATGCTGCTCTGCTTTCTTGTTAAAGCTGGATTCTTTCTGGACACAATAATGTGGAATTAAACGCAGTGAGATGAAAAACCAGCTCCTACCTTAAGGTCTGGGGGTGAAAATGTCGCGTATGGCAGAACATCATGTGTTAAACACTGAATGTCAAGGTAGGATGAAGTCATAAAATGAGATGGGAGAACAGTCTTAAGTCCAGTGGTTTTCAGAGGATGCTGAAGACTCCCTTCTTTGCAGTTTTCCAGACTGTCCAGCAACCCCTTATCACAGGATTCCTCCTACTGCAGCCTCAAACCTCATGGCCTGCATACAAATTATCTATGTGATTGTCTTTTCTCACACTGCTTGGGTGCTTTCGGCACACAGGCTGAACTGGGAAATCCTACCACTGCCCCAGCCCCCTACAGCTGCAAGGATCAGGTGCTGCTGGGAGGAAGGAAAGGTCTGGCTACTGCACGGGCTCCAGCAGCACTGGCTGGAGGAGGCCGTAGGGAGCAAGGGTGCCAGTGGGATCACTCAGGACTAGGAACAGCCTCACATTTCAACGGCCAAGAGCTACTATCAGCACTTGCACCAAAGGGACAATGAACACGCTCAGCAAAGAAGCTGTCTTTGTGTCCACTCCACCTTGGAGACAGGTTCTTTGTTTCCATCCCAGCTTAGCACCACCAGCTGGGATCCTGGGGTGGGTAACTGTGGTTACTGAAACCATGCCTGAATATTTTCCAAATACATTCTGCTCTTTATTAGGTATTTAGTTAGCAGCTTACACAGGCCCTGGAGAAGCCCAGATTGCAAAAGGGAATCCTCTAGAAGAGGTAACAGAAGAACCAGACAAAAAGCTCACGGTAGAGAGTGATAAACTGAAGTTAGAGCAGCTTGTGGTAACTAAGACTGAGGTGAACTTAATATGATGACACTAGTCTTGTGCTCTTTCTAAGCATGTTACATAAAGATTTCTGCACTTTAGAGACAGCAGAATTGAGGTACAAGGCTAATTAAGTGCTTTCTCCAAGGCAGATCCAGGACTCAAACCCTGATGCTCTCTGTGTTCATCCTAAGAGGAGTAATCCCAAAGCAGAGCCTTGGAAGTCATTAACTTACCTTCCAAAAATCATTATAGCTGAAATCTGCTATGAAATTCTGGCTTGAGGATGGTCATTCTTGCAAAAGCCTTTTCCTTGGAAACATACCTTACTTTTTAAAAAGTTCAATCAAAACAAACCAAGCAAACACAGAGAAAAAAAAACAGCTAAAGACCCCCCAAAAAGAAACGGAGGCTCCGAGGCGCTCTCATACGGAAGCAGTTGCAGAAGCTGGCACTCCAGCGCAGAGCGCGCACGTGTACGCTACACACTTCCCAAGCCTGCCATACAGTTGGCCAAGGCCACGGATGGAGAAGACGACCAGAAGGAAAAAGGAAAGGCTCTTCCCTTCTCATTCCAGCCTATTCGCCTTTGTGTAGGAAACATTATGCAGCAGGATGAGGGTAGGGGGAGGAAAAGCTGGTTTTATTTCCTCAGCCACTTACCTAAGCAAATGCAACTTTGTTCAAGTCTATCAAGTCATAAAGAGGTCCCTCCCTCTTGCCAGCATTTCAGTTTCTGCTGGTTTGCTTACTTCGCACGGGTACATCTGTAGCGTGGTTGTTGCTGAAGCCCAGGGGAAGCTCTCTGATCTCAGCACAGCTCTTATTAAACAAGCAACTGTTTTCACTCCATCGGTCAACGTCAGATCTCAGCCCAAGAGCCGGACACTGCAAAACCCCGTGGCTTCGACCCCAGTGCACTGGCCAAGCCCTGAGGGTCGGCACCAGGATGTGCTTCTGGAAGCGGTTTACATCTTGCACAACAGAAAAAGGATGAGGAGGGGAAAAAACCCATAAGACTCCCCTCAACATGTCACTAAAGAAGCTGATGAAGAGCTGCCTCACACCCTGCAGCCTCGAATCCATAATGAAGACTCGGGAAATAAAAGGACAGTTTACCAAGAGACAAGATGCGGTTGCATACACTGAAAAAGGACTGACAACCACATTTAGCACCATTGTAAGAATCATTCCCTCTTCCAAAACCATCTCCTCTTTTCTTACCTTCTTGAAACCACTCCCCTCTGGCTCAGGCAAAAATCTGCAAGGAGAAAAAGGGTATTTCCCCCCCTTCTTTTTCACAAAATAATCCATTTTGCTGCTTCAGACAAGCCGTTACTCATCTTGAACCTGTCCATCCCTCCCACTGGGAGCTCCAGATGGATTTACCAGCTAATCCAGTTAGTAGCTCCTGCCAGCCATGGCATTCCAACATCCCGATGCAAAGCTGGGGAAAGCTGACTGCGTACGTGTGCGAGCGATGGAGAGAACGCGTATGTTTGTGCGTGCGTGTGCACAGCCCAGGAAGGAAGACAGTGGCCAAGAAATTACATTAACTTCAAATTCCCTTTCTACTCTCACAGCTGAAACTAAACTTCCAAGCCAGGGAGTGGAGAAGCTTTAGCAGAGGCAGCTAAATAAGGGAAAATGATGAGGAGAAATGAAGTTATCAGCATCAACTCAGCAGATCTCCTCCATGCCCCCAAACTTTCTGGTGCTGGTGTGAAGATAACTGTCTGATAATCCCCAAGAGCCTCAGAAGCAGAAGATATGGGCAGCCAGAGCAGAGCATCACACAATTTTACCACAAAACCTTGTCATATTCAGTGGCAGTCCTCGTTCACTCAACTCCCCTCCCGCCAGCAGTTTCCTTCCCTTCCCCCTGGGGCCAGGCAGTTGGTTACATTAAAACCAAAATAAAATAAAAAGTGGCAAAGATCAAAACTGCTGTTGCCACAACTGCTACCTGTGACTTAGGCAGCAGTGCCCAACTGGCAGGGAATGAAGGCAGCAGTGAGAACAGCCTGATGTTGCCTGCATACTATTAATGTCCTGGTATTTCTGCCTATAGTGCAAGTGAGGTCAAAGCTGTCACCTTCGTAGCAACAGTGCAACGTTGGTGGCTGTGCCTCCAAAACAGCATCGCTTCTCTAGGAGGGCATTCCAATAGTTCTGCCTCCAGATTCCTCTACCTTGGTAGTAAGACGAGACTGTGGGAGAGGCTGGGGGAGAAAAGGAGAGTCTGAATGTTTGGTAGATCACCTAAGGAGCCGAAGTACAGACGCGCGAGGAGGATGCGTGTGTGTCTCTGGGAGAAACGCACGTGGAAGTCTCTCCTTGGTGAGCACGGAGATGTGTCGGAGTGCTCGTGTGCTGCTGCAGGTATATGGGACTGTTTCCAAAATGGCTTCAAATCCATGGGTCAACCCACTGGTTGCTAAGCTTCCACCACTTTGGGATCTCTGTTGTTTTATGGAGAGCTGCTGTAGCCCTACCGGGAAGGTGGAACAGCAGAGAAGCACACTAAGTGGGAAATGAGCAAGTGTCACGAAACAAAATCAATAGCCTGGAGCCAAAGCTGTTTCTCTTCCTTTCCTGTCTCTGATTTGTGTGTGTGTGCAACTCCAGGGCTTCTTACCTCCTCCATTCCCTTCTTTCCCCACCACTGCAAACGCTGCAGAGCACAATAATGAAAGCTGGTGTCCAAGCCACCAGACAAGCCCATCACTGCAGTGAGAACAACTGCGAGAGATGATAGCCTGCAGGCTCATCAGGCTGTCCTGATGCTGGCCAGCCTCATGCACATGAAGATGCCAATCTCTCCTCTCTTCCATCCCTCCTCCTCCTCTTTGGCAGCCCGGTCTCCTCACCCTCCTCCCCCTGCCACGCTCCCCTCCTTGCCCTCCCCCCTTCCCTCCATCCACGCACAGCACCAGAGGAACGCCAGCCTGGGCCACATCCCAGCCGTTGTCTCTTAACGATTCTGATAGAAAATGCCCAGCAGGCTGAATCTTTCCTAGAAAAGCAAGGGGAGGTCGGAAGGCATATGGTTGCTGTCCTCTAAGCTCTGGGTGACAAGGTCTGTGATGCTGCATCCTTCCCAGGCAGAAAAGTGGGGGGAAAAAAAGAGAAATAAATAAAAAAAAAGAGGGATAAAGAGAGAAAAGATATCGCTTGGGCTTTGGGGGAGAAAAAAAAAAGAGGAAAAAAAAAAGAGGAAAGAAAATAAAAGCTTGGGCTTTGGGAAATCACAAGCTGCTCTGTGCAGTGAGTGAACCTCTCTGACCCCGTGCCATGCCGCTGGGCACGTATCACACCAAGCTGGTGTAGCAGGGGCTGGCCTCGTCTTCAAACGAGAATTTTAAAATGAAAGAGAGTCTGAAATCTCTCAGTATTTTTTAACAGGGTCATGGTCCATTCTACCCTCTGGAGTGAACAAACACCTGGCCACCACGCCTCCCTGACCCAGAATCGCAGGGTTTTAGGCACATTTGGTACTGAAGCTGAACCACAAAGAGAGGACAGAAGCATACCCCAGCAACTCTGCAGCTTCTCTTGCCACCGTTGGCAGAATTTTTTCTCAGCTGCACTGACAAGGTTCCTTCCGTCCACTCGGCTACCTGTGCCGAACGCCTCGCCTGCTCTCCATGGCGAGTGCAACACGGTCTCTGGAGAAGGAGCCCACCCCAGCATGGGAAGCTGAAGGCTGGCACACGGGGCTACAGGCTACGTTCTTCTCAGAGACTCAATCTTCCACTGGACAATCAAATTCAGCGGCTGAAAAAAAGCAGGAAAACTCTTCTTCCACTTGCTTGTTAAGAGTCCACGTGACATCCTCAGTTCTGGCCATCTAAACTCTGTGGCATGAAGGCAAATCTGCAATTCCAGGTTGCATTTTGCCCCGAGGTACAGGGTGAGTTTAGGATATTACACTGTAGGACTTTTACAGGGTTGTCTTTCAACAGCAGCGTGTTCTCATAAAACACAGACTGGAATGACACATATTTCCTCATTAAATGAGCACAAGGGCTCTTCTTTCATACAAATGACTTCTCTCAACCTACGAATTCACTGATCTCTCTTCCTGTACCAACATAAAGTTTCTTTCCAAACCATAGACCTCACCTTTAATAATCAATATTTCCTTTCCACTTGCTCAGCTTTCAAGGTCATATGTTGAACAGATTAATCACACTTTTAGAAATCTCTTCCTCTCGGGCTGATGCTAGCACTGACATTATGTGGAATTTAAAGCAAAAACCACACTGAACAGGGCTTGGGTTTGTCTTCCCGATGGAATGCTAGGCCAAGAAAAAGAATCTGCTGTTTGCCCAGAGTAAGAGGGCAAATAAAATAATTTCCATGCTTTTAAGGAAGCTATTACATATAGTGAAGTAGAAGAAAAATGACTTGATGACAGTGGCCTTTTAAAATTCTACAGGGAGCCAGAGCAATAAGGAGTTAGCCAGAGGCTATCTAGATTCTGCTATTCTTACCCGTGCTCAGAGCTCCTGCTTCAGACCAGTCCCACAATCCCGACACCGTATTCATAGCACGGAACAATTATCCGTAATCCTACACACCATCAGCTCCACCAATTCCATACAGTAGCTTCTAAAAATATTTATCTAGATGGGATTCGAGCACGCAGTAATACTAGCCCTCTCTGGAATGCAGCGTGAGCTACAGGGAAAGTGGAACAGAAGAAAGGTTTGGGAATTTTTTTCGTTGTCTTTTCCTGTAAAGAAAAAACATCTCTATTATCAAGATGATTTGTACGCTAGAAGCAGAGAAATGGATTAGTTACACCAAATGCCAGTGAGCACCATCACTCCTAGGAAAGCTGTGGGTAGCCACAGCACTAAACAAGATATCTGCTACAACTGGGCTTCAGCCAGAGTCCTCGTACCTGACCTGGGAACGCGCTGGCTTGGACAGCACTGGGTCTAGGGGGAAAACACAAGAGCTCGCCAACCACACCAACCCAGGGCCGTTCAGTCTCAGTCTAAGATGGGACTTCAGATTCTAATTTTCCAGCTCTGCTAGGGAACTGAAAGGGGTTTGTACCTGGAAATGATCTGAAGGGAGCTCACCCCACTGGACATACTCGGTGAGATACTCCTTGTGAGATCTGACACTGTAACAAGCCGACAGCTCTCAAGACATCACCGGATCCCCATCGTGGTTTGGCCCTAAGCCTCAAGTTTAAACATTCAGCCTCACCACCCACTCTGGAGCTCTACTCCACTGTGAACCACTGCTTTACCTTCCACACCACTCTCACCCCAGGGTCTGAGAGCACTCTACCCATCTCAGAGATAATAATTCCACCCGTCCCCTTTCTTGGAGGCAAGTGAAGCTTATTGCCCTTCTGTGGCAGACAGATACATTACTCACAACGAGCTGACATGAGATGGAGAAGGTCAAACAGTAATGAAGTGGCAGTGGTTTGGAGTAGAACCCAGAAGTCCAAAAGCCCAGACCCCCATTTAATCTACCTGACTTTGCTATAACCAGTTTTTATGCTTCAGAAGGAAAAGCAGAAGAGTTAACGCCTGTGACTTACCCAATGTCTGAACAGAAGTGGAGGGAAAAAAAAGTGTGTTAGGCTGACTATCACAAAATGGTGAGCACTTCTGCATTCATTTCTCTTGCCGTGTCACTAGGAATTACAATCTGCCTAAATGCCCAAGCACATTGAGAACATATAATAATAATTATAGTGTCAGAATTCCCTTGGAGATCTGAGCAAGATCTTCTTTCCAAAAGGAGCTCAGGGAGAAGAGACTACAACTACAGTTTGCCCATTCTTTCATCAGCCCTAAAAATTTGGATGTATTTTCAGTTCCAGCTGAAGGGGCAGGCAGAAGCCACCTGCGCAGTGCTCCCGACAGTCATGACATGTTTGTGACACTACAGCAAGGGCAAGTGACGATAGATTCTGACATCGCTTCGCAATGGCAACTCCTAAGACTTGTGCCTGGAGCTCTTGGAAAGAGCAACAAAACTCAAAGTCTAGAATACCTGAATGTCTTGGACCGATGCAGGTCACCCCATCTTCCCCCAACCTGGCAAGCTTGGGGCTCATTTCATGACCAGAGCCTCCTATTCTGACAATTTCTCCTCCGTTTTATGCTCTGCTAGAGAGTGATCTCATCCCTTGCCAAGGAATTTCAGCTGCCCTTCCTTTCAGTGGTAAAAGCAGCTTAGCTTAAGCTAAGCTCTGCCTCCATGAAGCACATGCTCCCTGGAGAAGTGCTTCCTTAAAGCCCACCAAAAGAAGCCTCTGAGCCACGTGCACAGACTGGCTGCAAGTGTCTTCTCTTGGTGTGCTTTCTGGGCCAGGAAGGGGTTAAAGCCATCAGGGCAACAACAAAAGCAAAGATCCTGAACATCATTTCATGCAAATGACCTTTCAGTGGCTTCCTGTTCGTTCACTGTGCTCTTGTCTGCCAGGGCCCCCGGGCCTTCAAAACCTGGGGCTAGATTTTAACTCATCTCCCCTTATCTGCTTGACTGACTGTCAGCCTAGCACATCTCCCTGCTTGTGATGAAGGCCTTAATTAGTGCTTGTCTGTTTACCCTTTTCCTATTGCCACCTCTCTTTTCCTCTCCCTCTCTATTCTTCTCTTTTCTCTCTCCCTCTCCCATCACCCTCAGGCTTGTTTGCTTAGCTGGGCATCTCTTGTTTACTCAGTAGGGAGGTTATAATATATGTAAATAAAGTAAGTCAAAACTCCATAAAAATATAGCCCATAAAAGACTAAAAAAAAAAGATAACGCAGAAACATATTTTCATGTTCAGAGACATTGTTAAAGCTGGTCTCTCGCTTTTCTCCAACAAACAACCCCCCTTTTGCTGTCTGCTGGCCATTAGGAAATGGAGCTGCTTTTTCCCTTCCTTCCTTTCTTTTCTTTGGAGACTTTATCATCACAAAACACAGAGAGTGATCATTTAGCACCTGCCTGATTTGATGTTTCTGGAGTAAACACCGCTACTTTCAGTCACCCAGTACCAGTGCCTGTGGCCTCACCAGAGCTTCTACTTTGAGAAGGTATTATAAAAAATGCAAAACTCATTCAGCTTTCCTAAGATGCAGGAATGAAGGAAGCAGGAGGAACAGGTAGGGTTTTTTCTTCCTTCCTGCAAATACGCTGGCAACCAATTTGCTGTCAAAATTATTCAAAGAAATGGAAAGCTGCAGAGGAGAGGAGCAGGCTGAGCATCCAGCTTCCCAGCTTTAGGTCTCGTTTGGTCTGTGAGAATTTCATGGTCATCTCACTGTAGAGGTCTGACCAATACACAACCACAGTCTGAAACTTCTGAGACAAGAGCCCTGCGCTGAGCGTGGCAGAGACAGGGACACACTAGGAAATTGCAAGTGTCTTGATGATGTTAAGACATGGAAAGGGAAAGCCAACGCTGTGCAGAACTTTACTGCCAGATCAGAGACAGAGCCTGCGCCTTCCAAATGCCAGGCATTGCCTTTACCCTCTGTACTGGCCTTGCTGTAGAATGTGTTGAAACTCGTCTGCGTCCTACAGCCGTTCCTTGAGCAGAGCTTGGAATGTCTTGTCCTCGCCGGGTGGCAATCACAGCACCTCTGTGCCTTGTAGCCCAGGCTTCAGATGCCTTCTCCAGGCTTTCCAGCTCTTTGGCCCAACAAGAAGCCATTTGATAATCCACGCCAAAGATGCCACAGTGCCAGGACTACTTACAGTGAGTTTTATTACGCGTCTGCCAGCCCGAGGTGCCACTTACAAAACTCTGGGCAGCTCTGATGGAAAGAAAGTTGGTGTCCTGCAGAGGAGCAGCTGCAAAATCCATGTGGTTGTGATGCCGTGGTTGACCTGGGACTTGTGATGCTGTGGGTTGACTGTGGTTTACACAGCCAGCCCCAAAAAGCAGGGGACTAAACCTAGCCTGGGGAGTGAGAGCCGTATCTTACGTCCATTGGAAAAAAAGATGCAGCGTGCATTCCTCCAGTGACATCAGACAGCTGGGAAATCTTAACTGCACAGCTTCCCCTGACACATTCCTCCCTAATAAAAGCTGCTTCATACCTGTAATACGGCTCATAAAAATTCACTTTGTAGCTAGACATTTAGTAGAAATCCTGCAAGGCTTACAGGACTTAACTGCAAACGCGTGTAGGTGTTAGGATCAAAAGAGGACCTGTGACTATTCCCTCAAACACACAACGTCAGCTGGAGTCCCGAGCTGCTCCAGTGCTTGCCAAAGGAGTTTCCAGACTTATCAAACATGACGGGAAATAGCAAAGTTCAGGGGCTGGCAAAGAGCAAAGGACAGAAGAGAACAGTTCTCCCATTAGCAGGTAAAAGCCATTAGCTGTAACAGGAGTAATGCGCTCGGATCGTGAGAGGGGCAGGGAAAGGGAGAACTGGGCTGATAAAGGCAAGCAGGGAAGGCAGCGTGATGAACAGTGAGGTGGGAGAGGAAAACACAGGGATAAAAGAAAAAGTTTCTCTCTCTGACAGAGAATTAGCAGTATAAAATCATTCCCGTTGGGGAATAATGCACACACTGTAGTGATGTCTGGAACAAACAGCGTGGTTTGAGGCTCTGGAGAGAGGGAGAGAGACAAACACAGGAAGATCTTAGCATGAAAAGAGAAAGGAATGTCCGGAAGACAGTCGCAGGCCTGGCCAAACATGTCCTGACCCATACAGCAGTTCAGCTCACTGCGTGAGAGACAGCTGGGCCAGAGGCCGTGCTGTGCCATGCCGTGCCGTGCCAAGAGAGGCTATCCATGGGGGCCTGGGCAACACGAGAGCTCTCCCACTCCCTGTCAACTTCACTCTTGCCCGGTTGCTGCTCTCCTTCTGGGACTTGCTTGGGATCAGGATCCTCAGAAACAGGTGAGATGAGCAACAGTAGAGTTTAAAAAAAAAAAAAAAAAAAAAAATCAAGAGCAAGAAACAAAGAGCCAATGAAGATTTCTTGTGATAGTTATAAGTATTTCCATGTTAGTTTTTGGAGACCTGACATTTTGACACCTAGATCTGTAGGTGGATCCACTCCCAGCTATAAACAGTTCATGAATTAGAGGCCCAAGATCATTTTTGAATGGGTTGAGAGACATTTCAAGGTCCATTTGCAAGTATTTGTAAAAGCTGAAGTTTTAGAGACTACGTACTCATTAACAGGGTGTGGATGCAGGCACACAATTAACTGCATTTCAGAAGATGATCAGGATTGCTAGTTGCCTGTTGGGGCCTGAGTTCTAAGATCTCAGTTTGTCCTGATAATATCTTCTAAGACCTGAACATTGCAAGAGGTTGCGTCACTCCGTGGTCTTAAATACTAGTGACACACCGGGTGAGAAACACCACACCTCGATCCCAGCACTCAGTATGAACTGGGGCAAGGAGCCATTCCCCTTTAGCTGCCAAGGTACAAGGGCTGGAGTTTCCTCACCCCAAAAGCCACGTAGATCAGGACCAACCATGCTGAAATCACCAACGTCAAAGGAGAAAACAGACGTCGAGTTGGTCCTTCTGGAGCTGGGGGCTCAGTGCACAGCTGATCCTAAACAAAATCTTGTCAGAAATGAAAAGCCAGGCTCTATTTCACAGACCTGGGTGGCCTCAGAGAAAAGCAAGAGAAAAAAGGGAGTAGGAAAGGCCTGTTTGTTCTTCCTCTCTGCTCAGCTCCCTTGAGAGCAAAGGAAGCTGCTGTGGGATATCTGTGTGATCAGCAGATTCACAAAACAGTTCTTGTGACAGACTAATTATTGCCTGGGCACGATCTCTCGAGATGGGTCAGGGTAACCAGGAACTGCACAGGCGGTCAATAAAGACTGACTCCAGGACTGACTGACTGTTCTTACATCTTTCACTTTCCAAAAAGCAAATGTAAATAGTCATTTGCAGGTAAAACACAGCATCAAACAAAAGCAACAAAGCCAGACTGATACAGCTAATTAAGAACAGAATTAACAGACATGGGCATTTACATTCTACAAGAAGACAGTAGCTCTGAAACCCACCATCCTGTCTCCTTGACAGATGATAAAATTGTTCTGCCTTTTATTGGGTATCTGCCAATGACTACTACCTCTGAAGCAAACATCAGTGGCTTTCTGACCACAAAGCCATTTTTAGTTACCAGGTACTGAAATACAGCCCAGGAGTCTGTAATTTCCGAGGCGACATGAAGCACTTAATTGTACAGCTCAGGGGGGGTTGCTGTCCCAGTCCCGCCTTCTCTTGTCTGCAAAAAGTTTGCCAAAACTCAAAACAATCAAACAACCCCAAAGCAAAACTTACAGAAGTTATGATTTTGAATACTGGTTGAAGATCTAGGAAAAAAACCCCAACCTTAAGTACACCCCACGGAGGATGCCTGTTAAAAGTCGCACATTGGACCCTTTATTCCCCCAGAGCTCTTGGATGTGATCCATTTAATCCATCCACAGTACCACTTCTTGACACCCAAGAGTCTCGCCTTTATTATCTGAAGAGAGCTGCAGCAGTAACCTTTGCCAGCATTTACTGCAAAAGAAAAAAGATGGAGTAAAAGAATATTTAGCAGCTCTGAAGTTTTCCTTTGCTCTCTGCTTCCCTTCCTCCTTCAGCGATTTAAAAGATGACTTTTAACCTGCCGATGTACCTCCTGCTTCTGAGAAGCTTAAGGAGTTTTGGGACGTCTTCCATCCTTCAAATGTATTCCTATGGCTGGTGAGCATTCCAGACAAAATGACAGCATTTCCACCCTCAGAAAATTAAGTTCCCATATACAGAAGGTGAAGTTTACTTAATATTGAGCCGTATTAACAAAGCTAACACTAATAAACAGAGATGTTCCCATTATTTTGCCACTTTTCCCTCTAGAATCATTGATTTCTTCTGTATTTATATAACTAGGTCTCCATTTACATAGTATTTCTAAGCCCTATCAAATAACTTCTGCAGCTGACAGTGTTGATGCCTTCAGTATCCAACGCTGTAACCTCACCGACGTATCGGAAACGCATCCAACCACAACCAGGCCACCAGTTCCACCATGCCTTCATTTTGAGAATTCCAAAAACCTTAACACAAAAGCTCTCCCACACAAGACCTGGTTCAACTGGGATGCTCACTGCTACAGAAATCACCCTTCTAACAGCTTCTGAAGTGTTTGTTACCGGCTGCTCAGAAATAAAACTAAACATTTGTGGTCTCTGGGGCCACTGATTCTGTTTTATTTTTAAAATTCAAGCACTACAAAAGACAAAACACAACAAAAAACTGAAAAAAAAAAAAAAAATAAAAAAAAAAAAATGAAACCCTTTAATACTCCAAAGCCTTGTCTTAGCAATGCCTGGGCTGCAAGACAGACTTTTCCAAAGTGAAAACACAACTTCTTCGCCTCGTGAAGGCCAGCTCTGAGCCACTGCACTGAGCCAACAGCCTCCAGACAAATACTGACTTTCCTATATCCGATTAATGTTCACCAGGGCAACTTAAGGAGGACTGAATTATGGCACAACACACCACTCTGAACTTCTACACATGTCTGACATCCGAGGAGCACTTCACAAACACACATCACATCAGCTCTGCAACACCCTACAACACAAAGCACACACCACTGCCCAGTGCTCTCAGGGAGGAGGGAAATGACTGAACGTATAGAACACAAAGAGTTACAAAACTGAGTCCATGGGTGGGCCAAGAATAAAACCAGTATCTACCAGTGCCCAATTCCAACACCTTCCTATGCAGTGACATGCTATGGATTATGTCCCAAGCATGCATTAATTCCCCAGCTTCTGTCCAACAAGACATAACAAAAGATAAAGCTCATAATATGTTACATAATAACTCATAATACATATATAAGAAAGGATAAAACTCGTCTGTTATTGCTGGGACTGACTGAGAACAGCGTGGCTGAAGAGTGTGGTGGATATAAAGAAGCTCCTTGTTGCCATCTACGCTGATCTTGCCCTGCTCAAAGAGCTGGCCATGTACTTACAGGTCTGGTTCTACCTATATTTTGTTTCTTTGACATGAAGGGAATAGAGAGAACAGTGAAACAGTCCTGACTGGATACATGAGGGAAGGTCTCACCAGTCACATCTAGAATGACTGTGCAGTCTTTGGGCTTTTCTAACAGCCTGGGAAAATCCATCACGAGTCTTTCAGGAACACGTTCAGAACAGCGAGCCATGGCACTGAAGTAGCACCCCTGAATCCCTCCAACTTCTCAACCAACCTGGAAATCCTTTGAGCCAATTCTGCTCTGGCACAAATCCAAACTGCTGGATGCAGGTAGTTGTGAGCTACTGGAAAGTCCCTCAGACATGGGACTGTAGCCCGGTTAACGTGCCCATTGCTAAGCAGGAACATCACCTCGGGTACAGACCCATGCTAAACCCCACCTCTTTTATATGGTATATTATGTAGCTCCTCTTATCATTCTAAAATGCATGGAAAGATCAAACTGTGTCTCCACCATTAAAATGCTTCCAGAGCACACCTTGATTAAAACTGGTCTAGAAGCAGGATCTGCAGGACTTGTTGCAATCACGGACTCCTTAACTGCCCTGAATAAGAACATGAAACCAAAAATTCCTAATTACCCAAATCCAACGATCCTGGGGGAACGACAGCTTGTTTGTTTCAGTTTAAAGGGTTTGTTTTGATATCAACATCGATATTGGATTTAATATTGACTGAAGCACAGTACAGACGAATGGAATATGAACACCTCACAATGAGAAATGCAGCATGTCAGAAAAAAATAGAATGGAGTTATCAAGATACCACGTTTCAGCCCTGTCAATGTTTACCATTTTGCTACTGGGACAACTTAAGCTTTTTGATTTTTCCTGATGATTTCACTGAGACTGACTTTTCATAGAATCATAGACTGGCAGGGGTTGGAAGGGACCTCTGGAGATCAGCGAGTCCAACCCCCCTGACAGAGCAGGGTCACCCAGGGCAGCCCACACAGGAACAGATCCAGGTGGGGCTGGAAAGTTTCCAGAGAAGGAGACTCCACAACCTCTCTGGGCAGCCTGGGCCAGGCTCTGTCACTCTCACACTGAAGAAGGTTTTCCTCGTGTTGAGGTGGAACTTTCTGTGTTCCAGCTTGTGACCATTGCCCCCCATCCTATCCCAGGG
Organism: Megaceryle maxima; assembly: GCA_024605025.1. Lineage (NCBI taxonomy): Eukaryota > Metazoa > Chordata > Aves > Coraciiformes > Cerylidae > Megaceryle > Megaceryle maxima. Next base: position 102,563 of record JANHGN010017409.1, read on the forward strand.
CACCACTGACAAGAGCCTGGCCCCTTCTACTTGACACCCATCCTGCAGAGATTTGTCAACATTCCCAACATCCACAGAACTGCACATTTCATCAACAACTTGCTTCACTGCACATTTTTTTTTTTTCCAACATTTTTCACTTGGGCAAACATCACTCATTTTTCTACCCCCACCTCCTCCTCTCCCCTCCCCGGCGCACGCAGAAGCTGTTCCAAAAAGGAGCCTGCAGTCAAGACACCGAGATCGTTTTGTCTGCCCTGTTGTGCCAGTCTTGCTGATGCCATTACCTTGGCTTTGGAAGTGGAGTTTGGGAGCACAGCCAGCTGGCACCGCTTCGGTAGCATTTTCCTTTCTGGAGCTTTGGCACGTACTGCACCAAAAAGAAACTCCTCGACAGGTTGCAACATTTTGTGGGAAAATCAAATTATTCGATAACATCCCTTTTGAGTTCACAATGGCTCAGGCTGGAAAATGAATTTGATATTTTCTTCCTGCCACATGCAATCAAGAATCACAAAGTACCTGCTTGCTTTTGGCTTTGGGATGAACGGAAGATTTGTTTTTTAATTATTACTGTAGTTTTTTCTTGTAAAAAAAGAAAAACCAAACAACAGTGTAATGTAACAGAAGAACAGGAGGGGAACAATCCTGGGGACAGGAGCCCCCCTCCATGTAGACTAAAATTCACTGCTGTGTAAAAGTCAGAGTAAGAATTCCTGCTGAGATGTCAGCAGTGAGGACTAAAGACAGCGTAGGGAATTGCTTCTCTTAGACATGGTGTAAATTCCTTTTCAAAGAATAGCTGCACCGGCACAGGATACTTCCCTGCCTCTGTAAATACATCTTCAAGCCCAAGGGGCACTGGCCTGCTGAACCTGTCCTAGTGCACGTTACTGCTCACCCCAATCAAGAACGGTGACAATTTCTCATCAGACAAACTTGGTTTAGGTGTCAGCACTGAAATCCGCGGATCTTTATCCCACCAGCTTCTAAAAGCTATTAGAGAATGACTTATATCTTTTAATCATCACAGGTAGAAAGAATGGAACAAGTGACAGAGGTGAAGATTTCTGTGCTCTGCCCTGTGAACGGGCAGAGGCCCATCTGCTTTCTGAACTGAGCTCTTTGCTCTGGCACCAACAACTGGAACACCCACCTCAAGCTGTAGGGAAAGATGGAGAGAAGAGGTAAAATGTTTAAATTCCAATCCCCATTACCCTTTCTTTCTGAAATCCTACAGCTCTCTGACTTGCTCTCTTATCAGAATTATTGCTGCTGCTTTGACCTTTTTTCAGCACAAGCCGCTACAGTTGGTCATTTATTCCACAGACACCTGCCAACTCAGAAGCTCCATAGGAAGAGGTGATGGATGGAGACGTGGAGCCTCTTTCCACCTAGAGATGCATTATTCTGTGCCTTTGACACAAGCCCCAGTTAAACGTGCTTTTATTTTCCTCCACCCACCATCATTTCAAAATCAGATGACTTAAACCAGCAACTGGAGAACACCACTCAGATAAGTACAAGGATGGGGATGCTCCCTGGGAAGAATCTGCACTCTACAGGTGGGAATTTATTTGGTGTTGGGCTCTTCCAGGTTTATGCTGATGTTGGCCCCCCCCCCCATTCCACTCAGGCTGGGCTCCAAGCAGAGGTAACAGAAGAGGAGGAAGAGCTCTGACAAAGGAGTATCAGTGGAGGAAGCGGTACCAGGAATTTTACTCTGCTGGGTGTGATGCGCTCGAGCGCAGCTGACAAATCTGACTGCAGGAGACTCTCTGATGCTCTCTCCCACTACCGCGTTACTCCCTAGAGCAGCAAGTGCCCTATATCTGCAGAGAGCCATGAGCCAGAGTTTTCTGAACACAATGCCAGGGTTAGTCAGGAAGAACAACACCACCAACGTCTGACAACGAGAAGCAGACTCAGAGAGGGCATTTCAAAAATCAAATGCACGCGGCCATTTACTGTAGGCACGGAAAAGCTCTGCCACCCTGGTGTCCACAAGCTAAAAAAGCCAAGGCTAGTCAAACCAGGTGGTATAAGCATGGGAACTTCTGCCTATCACCACCAGCTTCCCAGTTTGAATACAGTGGCATGATGAAAAGCTGTGGCTGTGACTAAAGTCACTACTATCTGTTGGCTTGCAAGAGAACTTCAGTGAAATAGATCTGCTGGCTCTTATTTCCAGCAGATAGTTGCCCCATGTGATATAAAACCATGGTTGGCATTGCTGAACCCCTGTCTTGAGTGAAGGTCAAATGGAGAGTGGAACAAGAACTAGCTGTCCTCCCCAAAGCACCCCAAAGCAACAATATGACAAAAAGAAAAGGACTAATAAAGACAAAAGGAAAAACAGGAATCGATCCCGGGTAGGAGGGCACAGCCACGAATGGAGGAACAGCACACGGGGTGGAACTGTCAGATGTGCCTAAACCTACAGTAAGTGGCTTTTAATTTCCACTAAAAGAGCTCTACAACTCCCAAGTGATTCTCTAAGCCTCAAATTTACTGGAGAAATATTTAATTGACTAGCAGCTACTGGAATATGAGAGACAGAAAAGACAAAGAAATTGTGTCGAGGAACTCTGTCAATAATAAAATCCATATAAATGTTTTTCACTTCACTCTGTCAGGATGTAGCCAGTGACTGTATTTAGGAAAAAGTAAATAATTTCTCAGGTGATTTTGACATAAATGCATCAAAATAAATGAGAATCATTTCAGGTTAATTGAATTGCCTTAGATACAGAGCTTCTGATCCAGAAAAATGCTTTTGGACCAGGGTAGGTGTTCAGCACCTGGCAGACTGTGGCTTGAACCTACTCTTTTACTTTGTAAAGCCAGTACCATGTTCATTTTAGGTTATGTTCCCTTAAAACACAGATTAAATAATAAGCATCTGCCAGATTTACTCCTCTTGGTCCTTCACCTGTTACAATGTGCACAGGTACATTTGTCTTTTAACCTTATCCACTGAAATTATTCCCATAAGTAATTCCTAGCTAGAGTTTTTCCTCTAAGGAACTACTGTAGAGAGTAAATATCCAAAATTCAGACAGGATATGCATCCTACAGAAAATATTCCTGATCTTATTCCTATGGAAAATAATCAAGGTTCGAGTGCAGGTACCAGGAAGTGCTAATTCAATAGTCATTTCCTATGAAGTTGTAACATTCTCAAATTAGATTTTGCTGCTTTCCATGGCTGTTGCCCAGAACACTTCCAGGAGGTAGCAATGAAAAAGGACACAACCCCAAATTAATTACACTTAGAGGGAAGTTCTGGGTAATAACACGTGATGCAAGACACTTCTCATTACCTGCTTCAAGTTTGTCAGTGCAGACTAAACCCGCCACTAAGTCCATTGAATACTCCAAGGAGGTAGGTGGTCAATCCATCATCCAGCAGGTCAATAAGAGAGACATCAGGACACCAGCACGAACATCACCTTCAGCTCCTAATTCATACTTTTATTTGGGAGATCTACCTGTCCAAGCCTCAAGAGAATGTCTGTATTTTTCTCATCTTCCATTGAAAGGAGCACCCTGAGAGACTGATCTCCCAGCCATCATCAGTCAGCACTCTCTTCAACCTTCACTTTGAGGCCATCTTCTACCTATAGAGCAGAGGGTCTGCAACACAGCCAACATCATTCTAACTTGACATGGGTTGCGCTTCTCTGGGCCTAAAACTGGCCCGATCCAAGCTTCAGCACCGTTTCTATTCAGCAGGGCTTGTGTAGCCTGGCTGCCCTGCCTCCTCTGAGAAGGTCTGATCTTCACCCCGTGACTTGAACCCCAATAGTAGGGAGGTGCTAGACTATAAATTCATCCCAAGACTCAAGCGCTTCCTCTGCGCTGTAAGTCTAGGTCAACCACCGAGCAGAACTGCCTGCTGCCTCATTTAAATATTCAGTGAACACTGCAAAGATTAACATTTCCTCTCTTGAATATCTAAATATTTGCCCACAATCCCCCTGCTAATGAGCAAAGACAAGTGCTGGTAAGTGGCAAGCAGCATTAAGCCTAGAGTCAATCAAACGAGCACAACAGGCCCTTCAGCACCACCACAAGGCCCATGCGAGTTACATTCAAAGCTGGTGGCTTGCAAATGGCCCTTCTCTCCCGCTAACTCTCCCCCCACCACACATCCACACACATTCCTCCCTCTCCTTTCCTCTCCACCCCCTTTTCCGCTCCATAACCCACTTGGGGGCATAAAAAACTGGTACTGAGAAACCTGCCAACTGCTTTAGACTTTGGAACACAGGCTCCGGTCTTGTCAGCTCGGAGCCTTGCACACAATGGAAAACATTACACATTTCGCTAGCTAACGACCGCGCTGCTCATTTACATCTCGTAGGCAAATACTAACAAGGTCGCAGCCAGAAAAGTGCGGTCAGGAGCTGCTACTGCTCCTGGCAAGAGGTTAGTGCCTGGAAAAGGGCTGCACGGGAAGCTCTTTAAACACCTTGGAACATGTGCTAAGCTGCTGAAGTATGAGGTGTGGTGACAGCAAGGTGTTGAAATGGTGCTTTTAAAAGCTGCCAGTCATCATTAACACATCTCTGCAGAGTATTGGCAGCCAAGTCAAAGCCAACACCTAAAGCATCTTCTTGAAGGGTGGGTGGGGAGAACGGAAGAGGAAAGGGAGCAGGTGTGGGGAAGACAAAGGAAGAATACAGAGTCAGACAGAGGGGGGTTCTCTCCTGCTCTCCTTCAAGAGCTCCACTGTCAACTGTCTGGGCAGCCTGCAAGGGGAACAGCGAGCTGCCTCTGCCTCCTTCCTCGGGGAGCTTCTGACACTGTCCTGGTTGTTCCTGCTGCTTTGGGGATCAGGAATTCCTGTTCCTAGAGGGCTTTGCGAAGCAGCTGCCACAAGGCTAGGACCAGCATGCCTGTAACCTTCCACGCCAGTGGCACTCCCACATTATTTCTTTAGTGAATAAATTTCAGCGAGAGACTGAAACTAGATTATTTGGAGCTGCTGAGTAGCCAGCAAAGAGCTGTAAGCTTGAACAGCCAAGTCTACCAGCAAAAGATTCTTAGTGACACGGGGCCAGGCTGAGAGCAGTGCTGACTGAGGGGCACCATCTCTTACCTGCCCAGGCAGGGATGTGGCGAGGCCAAGGTGCCCCTGTTCATGGACTCCTTGAGCACTCAGACGACTCTGTTGCTGGCAGCCCTGTAGAATCCACGAGCACAGAACCATCCAACAGCAGCTGCTTGCTGGATATCCAGGGCAACAGCCATGTTCAAATGTCCCGTTTGGACACTATCCAAACTCTGGAGTAATACACCCTTGCCTCTTCTTTCTTCAACAGAATTCGACTTAATTTTTGTTGTCAAAATTTTTATTAGTATTTTTTCCGTTTGCATGCATCCAACTTTCAAAAAAATTCTCCTTCTAACTTTATATACCCAGCTGCTTTAGAGAAGACCCAAGTCACCGATACAGACAAAATCTTGGGCAAAACTGCAGCAGCCACAATCTCAGGTAAAAAGATGGTTTTATTTTTAAAGGTATTCAGCACTATGAAGTAGCCAGATAAGAAAGTTTGGGTGAATTAAAAGAAAACAGCTGTAACTAAATATAATCCTATCTCGAAGAGTCTAAAACTGTATCACGCATCAAAATCTTAAATATTTATTTGAAATTATGCACCCTACTTATTCCATATTCTAAACCTGTGCAGCAGAGAGGCTGTAATTGTAATGGATTTAATAAAAGCTATCATATTCCATAATTCAGCAGGAAAGATTATGCATAGCCCCTAGATGCAACTAAGAATAGCTAATTTTTTTTTTTTGGTGGTGATTGTTCTAAGAACTAAAAGAAAAAAAAAAAAAATTATACATCTCTCTCCTGCTCCTTTTTCTCCCTAAGTACTCAAGAACCACCACATCCCACTGAGCTCTGTTCCCCTCTTTTTTTATAAGCTTAAAAGCAGTTGTTTTATTAACCCTTAACAAGTGCACCATTCCACAGTATTTAGCCATTTTTACCCCCAGTTTTCCAGGAGGCTGCTGTGAGGGATCAGTGCTGGCCCGATTCCCCCCCCTCAACATCCCATCTTCTGTGACTGTGTTGTCAGCACATTTGCCGATTTCCCTCCCGATCATGGAACTTCTGGGCCCACAGTCCAATCTTGGACAGATCTGACAGAGGTTTCAAAAGTTTCCCAAATGAAGGAAAGGTAGTAAAAACTCAGCAGCTTCCCTGTCACGAGCAGAACACAAAAGCTCCAAACAACACGCTTTCTGCCTTGCCCAGCCCCAGCACGGCAGGGGACACAGCAAGGACAGAGATGTCACCAGCCCTTGGAGTTGTAAGACACAAGATACAAGTCCATGGGGAAACCAGGATGCATTAAATCTGCTACTCATTGAAAAACTGATTTCTTTATTCATTTGCTTTCTCATTCAGTTAGACTTAGTAAAACTGAAGCACTAGAAGATAAAAAGTTAGATTTTTAAAGAGACATTATGGGGACTAGGTACTGAATTACCTGTAAAAAAGTCTAAGCAGAAGTGCCTGACTTAAAGATACAGTGAATTATTGAATCACATCTTTCAGCACCCAGGTTTTCAGCTAAATCACTAAAACGGTTTTGTTATTTCTTATCTTACCTGTGGATAATCATTACCGGAGAAGAAAGGTGAGCATAAAAGTAATAAAAAACCCCCAAACCCAAACAAAAACAAAAACAACCCCCCTTCTTTAGAGCCATAGAGATGAAAATTTGACATCCAACTTTCTCCTTCTCTTGCTGTCTCTCTTAGGCTCGCACAAACTTACATACGCACCTCGTAAAGACGCTCCATCAGCTCGAGGGATACATGCCACACCTGTTCCCAGCCCCTTTAGGGAGGTTTTCCTCATTCATCTTCAAGACAGGGACTGTCACTTCATTATATGTCTGTGAAGTCCTTAGCACAATGAGGCTGGGGCCTCTAGGCACTAGCACGACAATAAATAATCATAATTCAGGAGTCTGATGCTTTCAAATCCCAAATTTACATTCTTCTGAGCTTCCCGCCACACATACATACCCCCCCCCTCCCCTTCTCTATTTCTGAATTTGACCTCTGCTCTTATTCAAAGCTGCAACCCTCTGTTTCTGCAGGGGCTCCGCTTCGGCGGGGATTCCCGGAAAGCCCGCTTGGGCTGAGTCTATTCCTGTGAAGCCAGGTGGGGTGGGATGGCCATTAATCTGTTCACACCTTGTCAACAAGGGGCCTGATCTGAACACATCCTCCTTTAGCTTTAGGAAATGACCACAGATGATGGCAAGGAGCAACGAAGAGAACTGAAGAGACAGCAAGGAACATCTTACACGTGAACATCTCAGTCGATGACTGATTAAAATACTGGGACAGGGTGTGACTGAGGGGAGTCTTCCTCTACCCTTACATTTTGGGCCCCCCTAAGAATTAGAAGGGTGGTTATTAGCGACTCCCAGAAGAACCATCATCTCCTTTCTTCCTCCAGAGAGATGATGACAAACCCTGATGACTTTAATAGGACTGTGCCCCCACAGAGATGCAACTGGTGCTCTGCCTGCTTGAGTGATTCTTCCAGTCCACCCTGAAAGTCTTCCCCTTTCTCCCCTTCATTTGAGCATTATTGTCCTCCCCTCATCTGGTCTTTTCTCTCTGTGTTAAAACTAATGGCTTTACCACATGCTGGAAGGCAGCAAAAGGAAGTGGTGAAGTGACAAATGGGAATGGTCATGCTTTAAATTTATTACAACAATCATGCCTGGGTCGGCAAAGTAAACTGAGTCTACAGAGGAGGACTTTGTGCCAAGTTATTTATCCACTTCTCTAACTGGGGGATCTTTTTTTTTTCCCTAGCCAGTCACGAGACTGGTTAAACTCATCAACTTTATTGATGAGCAGAAGCAGCAGGGAATCTCCTCACAAAATACGTTGTTGAAAAACTTGGATTCATCCAAACCAAAACCTTTTTTTCTAGGAATGGTTTGGTGTCACTGAATTTCCAGACCCATGGGGAATAAAAGAAAAAGATTGTGGGGGAGGGAAATCCAAAACAAAATAACAATCACATGCTGCTTGAACGGACACTGAAGACATTTGCTTTTTGTTCAGAAGAGCTTTCTATGCCATTTAAAGAAATTTTGAAATGTTTCATTTTGAATTTTTCTCAGCTTTTCATAGAGATGACAAAACAAAACATTTCACCCGGGCAAGACTTCACATTTTTAGCATTTAGTCTGTCGACACCTGACATTTCCAGGATTTTCACTCCAGTCTGGCACAAGACAATTTTCCAGCATCTCCAAATTTCCCATCCAACCATATTTATGAATGAATCCTACGAACCCCACTGAATGTTACCCCAGCAACACACAGCCATCCAGTATGACTGGTGGACAAATCTGTCCAAACCCTCAATTTCTAGGAGGGCCACAAGACAAAAGGGTTGCCCAGCATAACAGCAGAGGAACGAGGCACTTGTTCCTTAGCATCTGTGTCTCCATTTCTCAAGTCATATGAACAGTGAATGTCTAGGAATGAATTAAAGGAGAGGGCATGCAGGCAATGTTTCTAATGCAGAATGCTCTTCCAACCTCCAACAACTGTCATTTCAGTTTTCAGAGGCAGAAGGGGTTCCTTTGGATTTAAGGTGTCTTCAGGAGCTCTTTTTCCAGGCAATATATTTTTTCCACACTTTAACCCTTTGACTTTTCTCTGATTATTACAGCAAGACCAAGCTCACAGCATATTAACAGGAGCATCGTATTCAGTGGAGGTTATGGAACAATTTTTGGCATGGCTAAGTTCTCAGCTAACTGCAGCATTAGTTTTCACATAGAGCTTTTCAAGGGAAAGGTAGAGAAGAGTGGATAACCCCCCCAACCCTCCAAAAAACCCCCCAAAATAAATGCTGAAGAACTTTAGAAAACAAAACCTACAAGGTGAAATTGAAAGAACTGCGTTTCTACACGTGGAAAATGAGCGCAATGCCCCGCAGCCTTCTATCCTTGTGCAGCTGAGCAGGGACCTACATGATACCCCTTTAAAACACTTCTGTGTCTTTCATACTGAATCACATTCCAACATCATGACACAACCTCCAAAGTAGCGTTTTAACAACCTCCAGTCAAAACAAGCAGGCATTGTTTGCCATCCTGCTTGCACAAACGCCCTTGCTATCGAGCTGGAACGTACCCACATCCGGGTAGAGGACACCAGGATTACCAATATATATCAAACCCGATGGAGGAGAATGGGGCTTTGATCCAGCAGGTAGATCTATCATCAGCACGGGAGTATGCCGATGTGGATTCCAAGTCCCCAAATGATTTCTGTGCTTTCCTGATATTTGTTTATTCAGAGGTTATAAACGGTTCTGTTGTGAAGCCCTTTCCTGCTCTACTGCATCTGCTGCTGAGCCCACCCCGCAGCACTTTAGAAACTGCACTGACAGTGACATCTGAAAATGCCCATCCACAGCTACAAGGGACATCAGTGGATCTTGTTTAAATAAATGTTGGTTAATAGGCTTCAATTAATAATTCATTAACAGCCAGGACACAGAGTAACACATGCAGTCTGTTCGTAAGCAGAAAAGTAAGAGGCTCACGCTACCACCCCTGGCTGTCTGCTCTGTGAGCTACTTCCCAGCTTTTACACAAATGACATTGCCAGAGGTGCTGTATGTGGACAATTGCTATTGGTATTAAGGACAAGTTCATATGGAGATCCTCCTCACCATTCCTGCTTCCTAGGCAAAACCAAGTTCCAGAGGGAACCCGCACAGTCCTCTCACGTGCACAATTCTGTCATCTTACCTTGGGTTGGAGTGGAACAGTTTGCATTTGTTGGGGCTTGTTTTTCAGACAGGCTGCAGAATCAGGCAAATGACACTCCAGTCATATTTTCAAACTTTTCTTCAGGTCTGTGACAGGTGGAAATCTGCTGCAGGTATCTGCTGGGAGAGAAGGAAAATGAAAACTCAAATGTTGTTCTGAGCTTAGAGGTCAGATGTCTTCCATCTGCTATTGGATTGCTACAGCTGATCCACTAAACACCACTTTAGCATAAATGGAAAGTAACTGGCATTTCCAGAGCCTACTTCACCTGATCTGTTTTGGATGGCTTCTTTAAGATAAACTGCCTAAGAAATGTTTTTCACCATGGCCAGTGAAGTCAGCCCAGATGAAGACACCTAGGATGTTGCTGTCCAAATCTGGGCAGCTGAAACCCAGCTAGATGCTGAGGGTCTTGGAGTCTGATGACATTCCAGACTGGGTTGCTACCACTCCTCAGCATCTTCACATAATCCCAGAGCATCAGCCTCAAAAAGAGTCCAGGACTATTTAGGACAGCCCAAAGACAACATTTGTCTTTTGCAACATCTCTGCAGAACATCCGTGCTACTGCCCCTTCCTGCATCGGTGCTGTGAATGTCGAGATATAGCAAGTCTGACCTACGAGGGACTAAGAAGAGGTGTAAGAGGAAGGCAGATTATACAGCAGGTAAGAGCCACACTAGTGGGCTAGGTCCACCCAGGGTCCAAGCACAAATGACTTTATTCCTAAGCAGGGGCCTTTCTCAGTCTCCTTTTACCATCTGTGTAACTTACTGTCCTCTGGAGGAGACGCTGGACTCTATCCAGCCCATTAACCTGCTGCCCAACCTATTGACTTGTTTCTCTGCGCAAAATGGCAAAATACAACTCCCCTGAAGTTGCAGCTCATATGGTGAGAAAGAAAAACCCTGTAATAAGATTTGCCTCCCTCCAATAACACTGAAGAGTTACAGTTCATAACTTCCAACTGAATTCACCGTACAGCCAAGCGTTTCTAATGAATTTCCCTAATGATCATGCCCTAATGTTTGACTTCATTATGTCACTTTTGCAATAGTTAAACTACAGAAGAATGTGTCTTTCTTTCAGTAAGGATCACTCAACACTCGCCCTTCTCTTGAAGTGTACAAAAGTGTTGGCCCCGGGGAAGCATCTTGGCCAGAAGGAAGTGCCGTACAGAACAATATCCCAGAGCTGGGAGTGGAGGAACTCCCAACTGGTCTTGCCCAAGCCTTTTCCCATAAGGTTTCTTTACTTCACATACCCTAAACAATACCCTTCAGATATCCTAGACAATACCCAGGAAACTCAGCTACTCAAGTCCTTGCCTTTCCATGGGGGACGGTGCAGAAACACATTCCTAGCTATTTCCAGCTTTAAAGTGCCGAGATAGAAAAGCTCTAGGCACTTAGAGAGTTCCCTTAAAAAGAAAAGGAAAGAAGAAAAACAGATCATGGTAGGGTTGAGAGACTCAGAATTAAAGATGCTCCTGACATTTTTTCCTGTGCATTACTCAGCCCAATCTGTTTAATGGGTCTTCATCAGTGATTGTGATTGCTGATTTGTGCTGGCGACATCATTCAATTGGACATGGCTTTGAAGCAGAAGAATAATTATTTCCCATCTTCCAAAAGACCATTTAATTCACGCTCCCCAATCTCTGGGAATAGATAACCCATAGCCCTTTTAGTTCATTAACTCTCCGGGGCTGTCATCAAAGGATTGTCAGCTGCTCAGGCAGAGGCTGCACAGCAAGGAATTTGCAGAAGAGTCAAGTGGCTGAAAACCTGCAGTGTCCCTTGCACCCATGGATTCAGCATGTGCATCACCTGCCTTGTGTCCTGTAACATCCAAACAAGCTTCCCAGAAAGGAGGCAGAAAAAAGGGGGAGACACACAAGACTTTTATTACCTTGCCCTCTTCTCCCAGGCAAGGAATAAGGCTGTGTAATCCAGCAGCTGCTGCTCTGTGGCAAACTCAGTGCCAACACAGAGGGACAAAGCAAAGCCAGACACCACCGAAGCCCCCGGGAAAGCGGTGATGATGTGGTCAGCAGAAGCAAGAGCTGTGCTGGTGTTCGGAATCCAGCAGGATTGGCTCAGTGGAAGGAGGATTCCACCATGGCTCACAGGGTAACCAAGAACCTGGACAGGCCACACCTAAGGCTATGCAATCAGAATGGACCACAACAGAGGGTACTGAGCTGAGCCATCTGCAGCAAACACAGAGGTCAAGTTAAGTAAAATTTGGCAGAAAATTATTTTCTTATTTCCTTTTCCCTCCCACCACAAATATTCAAGATAGTTTGAAAAATGCAAGAGAATAAATAAGTGGAAGATTCCGCGTTAAGATGAGAGCAGAGGTTAGCTCTGGGAGGAGCAAAGAGCTCTGAACCCAGCTCTTGCATCGTGTTTTTCAAGAGTAGATTGGAAAAGCACCCTGCAAAGGAGGCAAGTGCCATCATTCCTCCTTTGTGAAGCAGGGGAACCGAAGCTCTAAGGGATGGCAGAGAGCGCACACAAACACGTCCAGTGCCTAATGGCCGGCCAGGCACAGACCTCGTGTGTCCCGCACCCTCGCCAACATTCATCTCTTACCTCAGACACCTCTATCCCGGAATTAATTTTGAGCACTGAGTGCACTTGGAGCTTCTTCTGTAAGATGGGAAATGTACAGACATTGCAGACAAAAAAGCTCCACCTCTTTCAGATTATGAGTGGAAAGAATTTAGCTAAGAGGCTTCAGTAAATCAGCCTGAAGCCTTCTTTCCTCGGTTTGTATTATTTATCTTCCTATCCCCTTGACCACACTAAATTCTTAAAGGCATCTTGGCAGTATGCAAACTCAGAAGGGGAGTTTATTGAAGTACTAAACATGTTCTAATTGTTTTCTCCCGCACTACTCTGCTAAAACTCACTCTGCCGCGAGCAGAAGCAGAGTTGGACAATTTCTGAGGCGCTTCAAAACGATCTTACCCTTAATATATGGAAAGGGGGGAAGTTTAGCAATGCCAGGACCTCTTAAATTCACATCTTTCCTTTGCAATCATTTTGCCATTCAAGCAAGACTTTGTCTCAACTTCTCCAGCAGCAGCAGAAGACAATAACCTCGAGTCCCTCATCACAGGATACTGTGAGGTTCACTTCAACAATACTCATCAGAAAGCTTTGAAAATGAAAAAAGTGCCAAAAAAATATGCAGTTGGACTGCAATTAAATTTTGGGCATGTGGTTTACATGTAAGTGCAGAAATACCATCAATAAAAGTCAATACATTCCTCTTCCCCTCCCTCTCACTCTCTTTCTTTGACTTTGCTCAGCTATTCCCCAGATCTCTGTCAGTGTTCGCTGAATTTTCATAAGGGAAAAAATTACTTCCTAAAATGTTCAAAAGCTTTTCCTTGGTTTGTTATTAGAGCAATTATCTAGCATAACACAGTGAAATAGCAGAAAGTATTCTAATGGGAAACAAATGTGCCAAAGAAGTGACCAAACTTGGAATCTTTATTGAAAAATGAGGGGAAAGCGATTAGTTGAAGAGGCAGCAACGGAAAGATTTTCCACCTGGCCTTGGGCAACACATCAAACAGACCTCAAAAGGGTGCTATTTATAATTGTTGTCTGGCTGTCTATGGACCCCTGTCTGTCTGTCAGTCTGGTCTGCTTTCTCCTGCCGCCTCCTCTCTGCCACGTGTCCTGTCCGGGATTTGTTTATTCAAGGTACTTGCAGTGGTGAGGGGATCTGTAAGCATTTGAACCCAAAGAAAGAGTGCTGGTCTCACCCCCCTTCTACTCCAGAATGGTTCTGTGGGGTTCAGTGGAGTTACAGTGGTGTAAGCAAGAAGAAAACCACACCCCAGACATAGTGCTCTTTCCCCCCCCAACCCCCATCTGCTTACCTTCTCTCAGAGCACAGAGGCTTTTGAACTGTTGTGTTACTACAGAACAGGCACAGGCAGAGATGAGGGTTCACCAAATCATACAGAATGGACAATATCTTGTCTGGTCATCCCCCCAACCCCCCCAAATCAGTTCAAAGTGGAGGAAAAAATGTTGCCAGATCAAGAAGGTCCAATTTCACCTCCACTTCGCTCTGGTATAAATAGCTGTGCAATTTGTAGGTCAAAGGCCCATCAATCCCAGTGAGTTTGTTTTGGTGTAATTAAAGAAGCAATTACATTTTGCAAATAGTGAGATGATTTATAAGAATATCCAGGAAAAAAAAAAAAAAAAGTTTTAGGACCTCTGGCATGACAAACAAAGGATGTGAAAGAATGATAATAGCAATTTCTTACTACTCACTAATGGTCATTTATCATTCTCCTGTAACTGTTTCATTTATTCAATTTAAATTGGGGAATAAACAAAACCCCACCGAGTATCTAAATCCTCAGTTAGTATAATTTCTCAGGGCTTAATTGATGCCTTTGGAATGATAATCTTTCACAGCAACTGAGGAATTGCTTTTCACCTGAGAGGTAGTAAGCTCCACACCACAAACACAAACGGACGACTGAATCACTCATATGCAACCACCACCATGGATGAAAATTCAGTCCCATAAGGTATCCAGGAAGTACAAGCAAGGAGAACATTTCTATCTGAACAGAAAATAAGAGTTGTTTAATGACAGATCCGTGAACAAGTAACAGTGGCACACACGAGCACTATTCTTAGCAAGAGATTTGGCCACGCTAAGAGATCCAGAGGCACGCAAAACCCCACGAGCATGCCACAGCTTCATTAACTAAAATAGGGACTTTTGAAGTTCAGGCATGAAAAATAAAGTCTGATTTTATCTCTGTTAGATTCCATTTGCCCAAAGATGTCCAAACCTCAAAAGGGGTCAGATGTTCAGTACAGATAATCACACAAAGTTTGGGTGTGTAGTTGAAGTCTATCCAAATTATCCCAGGCTCTCGAGGATGAAGGATGGGAAACATCGTGAGAAGAGTTAAGAGACACCAACAGAAGCTTTCTGGTACTTTCTGCTTTCACTCTGATCATAAATACTGCAAGAGCAGCCTTCGCTGTGGTATTTTAATGTTTCCAATCTCCAACTTCCCCCAGCTCTACTTAGAGCGATGGGTTTCTAAGTGCATACACTCTTCAGGTAAAACTCCGTGCCTCTGTTGGAGAGCACTACAGCAGGAAGCATCTATCCCCTCGCTTACCCTATTTCCCATCCCATCACAGTCACCCATCCCAAAACGACAAAGCCCGAGATACACAGGAAAGAAACTCCATGATGGCAAGGGGTGGGTGCATCATTCAGCCTCAGCTTCTTTGCCTGGACAACAAAGAGCCAGATGAGGAGAATTTGGCCAGTTTTTTTTCTCCTCCATCCTTGCAAGACAGAGTGCTTACCTACACACATACATCCGGCAACTGGGAGCTTCCACACCCACAGCTCCCCCAGCTGTGCTTTCCAGAACACCAGTGGGAGCGAGGCCATGCAAACTGCTCCGCTGGGACTTTGAGAAACTGCCCCAAACAGTCTTGCAAGTATGCTGGTGGTCAATGAGACAACGGTAAGGTTGACAGCAGCAGATGATGTAAACACTGGGATTTTGCATTCTTCATCAAAAGAAAAGAATATATTCCAAAATCATGATCAAACTGCCATAAAACCCCCCAAGTTTTCTTTACAGTTTAGCACAGGTTTACTTCGTTGGTTCAGATTAATATTTCATAGTGCTTGGGACACCAACTGAGGGGAGGACTCCTCAGTGGCAGAGGAGTCCTGTGAGATCATAACTTCAATAGTCACTGCTTACAGAAAATGGAAGTGACTTGCCCATTGTCACACAGAGCAAGTCAGTGGCAAAACCAAGAGGCAAGCTCTCTTTCTACTTCCCATCCAAGCTCCCTTCACACTTACAAATCGCACAACACCAAGTCGAAAAATATTTATTTCAACAATCCAATATTACCTGAAGCTCACCTATAATAAATATGCTCTTGAATTTATTCCTTCTGAGGGTACAGCTACACCTACAATGGGCACTCAAAGAGTGGAGTTTAACTGAAGATGCCATTCCTGGCATAGAGTCAGAATATCTCAAGTTGGAAGGAACCCATAAGGATCACTGAGTCCAACCTGGTGCTCCTTACAGGACTACCTAAAACTAAATCATATGACTAAGAGCATTGTCCTTGACCTTTGGCAGGCCTGGTGTCATGACCACTTCCCTGGGGTCTGTTCCAACCACCCTCTCTGTGAAGCATCTTTTCCTAACGTCCAATCTGAACCTCCTCCAATGTCATTTCCTCGTGTCCTATCGCAGGAATGCCATTCTGCACATCTCACCATGAGGAGCAGGACAGCAAGACCCAGCCCCACCTTGCTGCATACAGTGAGCAAACAACTAACTCCGTGCGTTGTAATCAGGGGGGTGAACGCAGCCCTCCGTGCATCGCGTTGCCTGTTTAAGGATTCAAAGAAAGACAAAAACCTGGAATCAATCTCTGACCTCACAAAATCTCTCTCTGAATAACCCTGCTGCAGAAGAGGCTCCAGGGGTCAAGATTTCTGGAAAAGAACCATCCTATGTCTGTTTACAATCTTTATTCAGTTACAGGCCAAAGCCTGTTCTCGCCAGTAACCTCCAACTTCTTTATTACATCTTCTCCTTCCCTTACTGACACACCCTAAGCTGCTTCTCCCTTCCTCAAAACTAACCTCAGTAGCCTCCAGCTACGTGTCACATTCTGTGATATTTACATATTCACATCTTCCACTGAATGGTGGCTGCACAGGCAGGGTTTTCCAGAAGACAATGGCTTTATTTTCTCTTCTCCTGACAGAGCTCATAATAGGATGTAATAAATGCTGGTGGAAACCATAAATCTTGAAGACATCATTTGGATTCTTAATTCCAGTTGCGCAGCTATGGCTGTGTAACTGGCTGAGATATTTGGAGTGTCTTAAATCAGCTTTCTGATCACTGGGTGTTCTCAGATAAATAGTTCTACACCAAAAAAAAAATAGTTGATACAGCTTTTACAGTCACTTTGGAATGAATGGGAATGACCACAAAAGAGCAGCGGGGCTCTCAGGTCAGGTGAAATGCTATGGAAACAATCCAGCTACTGCCACTGACCAGTCTAGAGTGGTTCTGTATGTGCAGTGGCTACTCCCTGCTTTCCTGGCCACCTACTGTTCCTGTCAAAGCTGTTTCATTTCAAGCCTTCTGCCTGATAGATGCACCTTTTCCGCTCGTGCAAGGCCATCGCATCTATTTACCTGCATGACCTTAAACCAGAGCTGCACTCAGGTCTCCTGAAGTTTCTTCACATGAAGAAATGCTCTGTAAGAGCAAAACTGCCCCTGGTCATGAAGACACTTTACTGGAAACCAAGTAACCTGCAATTGGCTCCAAGGTCCACCACAGCCTTAATGAGCATGGCTGGCTGAGCAACGTAGCTTCTGTTTTTCTTCAGACTCCCCCTTTGCCTCTTGTCTATTGGGACTGGGAGCTCTGTAGGACAAGAAAAATGTTTCCCTGAATGTTTACTCAGCAGGCAGACTTGACCGTGGTAGGGACTGATAGTTACCATCGAATGCAAAGAGCTGTTATCTAACCAAGCTATCTTCAACCTGTTTGGGACAGTGATTTACTATCTGCAAGGGAGGTTCTGGTAGAGTGAACATATTCTGAACTGACTTCACACAGAGACCATTACCTCATTTGCTGGACTCTGACTAGATCAGGAGCGCAGACAGCAAACCATAAGTAGCTAACTAAATAAATAAGGGAGCAGCATTTCAGGTGCCTACGAATGCTCATCTCTAAGGAAATCTCCAGCTTCCTCTCCGTTGATGGCCATGAAAAGGAATAGCAAAATCCAGGGAATGAATCTGGAATTTGTGGCCAGTTTTGCTGCTGTTGGTTTTCCACGACGGTAGCAGACATAGCCCTTTGCTACTGATAAGAGCAGGAGGAGTACAAGATTAATATTAAAAGCATCTATGCTTTAGAGTTATTCATTGTGGGGGTTTTGGTAGGTTGAGTAATTCTGGCAGCTTCTATCCACGAGTCTCAACACATACTTCAAGCATTCACAACACGTGTTGCTAACACTTTGATAAATGGAAGTTTTGCCTTTGTTTCCAGCCAGTGTATTTAACTGAAAGTGTCACAGCATGTGCATGGAAAGGATTAAGATCAGGACTCGCCTCACTGGTCTTTACCAAATCAGCAGCAGGTAATAACTGCATAGTTATTACCAGATCTGAACTTGGGAGATCAGGGGAACAGTTCCCTCAGTTAATCTGACCTCCTGCACATCACTCTCCAGAAAATCTTTGTAACTCTTGTAGAGCATCTCCTCCAAGAAAGGCACAGAAAGGGCCAGAACGTTCCAACAATGAAACGACAAAAAAAGAAGTGTCACTCTGCTGCCCCTAGCAACAAGTCCACCTCAGCCACACTTTCTCAAGAGACAAGCACCAGTTCCTGTGGGCAGCACTGAGGCCCTGACTTGCTCAGAAAAACCACCCGGGGAGCTGGGAGCAGAAAAGGACAATTTGTTCTCAACTGGAAGCAAAGACTGGGGTGCAACAGCCATGGCTATGCATCAAACAGTTGCCAAGTCTGGAAAGAAAAGCAGGAACAGGTTTCTAAAAATTCTTCCCATGCATAGTTCAGGGAACTACTGGGAGAGAGTCCAGTGCAGGCTGTGAAGATGCTGAGGGGACTGGAGCATCTCTGTGCCAAGGAAAGGCTGTGAGCCCTGGGGCCGTTTAGCCTGGAGAAGATGGAGAAGGGGATCTGATCAGTATCTAAAGGACAAGGGGCAAGAGGGTGGGGTCTTTCAAGTGGTGCTCAGCAACAGGACAAGGGGCAATCACAGGAGGGTTCACAACTTTGCTGTGAGGGTGTGAGAGCCTGTCCCTGGCTGCCCAGAGAGGCTGTGGAGTCTCCTTCTCTGGAGAGAGTCCCAACCCTGCCTGGACCCTGCGCTGCTGCGCCCCCTGCTCTGGGTGACCCTGCTGGGTGGAGCAGGGGGGTGGCACCAGAGCATATCCAGAGGGCCCTTCTGACCCCCACCAGTCTGGGATTCTGGGATAGAAGGCCCAGCAGTTCTAAGAGTCTTGCAGCACAAGCCCAACATGCTCTCATTGCTTTTCCTCCCTGTCCTCTCTTGCTGCAACCACAGCAGAGCCACCCTAAGCACTCACTCACTGCTAAGTATTAGCGTCTTCGCTCTGGGTTGCTACAGGTTTTCACTCCTCCTTTCCACCATCGTTTATTTAGCAAATCCACTTCTAACAAGCAACACAAACAGAACAGCCCCTCACAAGAAACTGGTGAGACAAGTATCGCAGGAGAGCTGCAGACACAGCAGAGCTCTGCCTCCTTAGGAGGTCTCTCCAAGCCTTTTGACCAGGCTCCCCGGGCAACTCAGGGCAGCAGCGCTACACGCTATTTCCATCTTTGATGGAAATGAACCCTGCTGGGTTACATAAACATACATAGCTCAAAAGATGTCACAAGTCTGACCTCTGCCTTTCTTTGCTGGATTTCTCACTGTATGACGCTGGCTGTCGAACAGAATAAATGACGGGATGCACAGAGAGCAACATCAATGAGACCAAAGGAATTGTGGCCAAAAAAAGAAGACAACAAAAGACTGTGGAAATGATCTAAGGATGTCACTTGGCAACCTTACGATTATTGTCTTGTTTCTCTAGGTATTGGGTTTGAAAAGCTGCTAATTGTTCACGTGTGCCAGCTGAGATTAGAAGACCATTTGTGTTGGTATCAAAGGAGATAAAATCTTTTTCTACCCTTTCCAATAAGAGGAGCAACACCATCTTTCCACCGGGCCAGGTCTCTTTTTGTGTAGCTCCACCAAAACAATGGAGGCTTATCAGTGATGAATTTGGTCCATTGTTTCCATGGGATTAAAGCCAAACCTGCGATCAACGTGCTGCTGTTGCTAGCATCTCTGGTGTGACCTGCAAGGTAAATAATGCTCCGGCATGGTCTCCCTTTTAGACAAACATCTGGATTTCTACTGATTGCAGTTTAGCTGCATAGACAATGAAGGCATTATCGTTGCAAAAAGCATTAGGGGTTTCTATAGCACTGGCCATAGTCAAGTGACCTTCAGCAGAACCAATTTTAAAAGGTGGATTTTAGCACACACAGGAAAAAGGCAAAACAACAGAGAGGCACCTGATCACTGTTACTTTTGATGCTACTTACTGGATTGAGGTTCTGCTACATCAGCTACCAGACCGTTCTCCGGGAGCTACTCCCTAGAGGGTTTTATAGGTCTGATACAGGGAAAAGAACAAAGACTTGCAAGTCTTGATGCCAGCAAACATACAGAAAGGACTGATGTGGCAGGACAAGGAATGCTGTACAGCTGCTTTGTTTGCACGATGGAAAGAGCCTTCTCCTGGAAGCCGAGCCTCGCAGCCTGTCTTGCAGAGAGGCCATCCAGTTTTGTGTCAGGGGAGTTCATTCCCCATCAGCTGCTGCAGCTCCACTGACAACGGCACCAAGGTCACCGATATTTTCTAAAGCCGTGCATTCTGATCTAATTAGGACTGGACTGAGACCACAACTCCTTTCACTCAAGTTACAGATCAACATTCATTCATTTTTATCAGGAATTAGGTCTGTGCTGAAAAGCCCGCCCCGTAACCAGCCACCCATTGCGTTTCCAGCTTCCGAGGGAGGTATTTTTCTTCCTTCTCTACGTAATAGAACTCTCTTGAACGCATTGTGTCTGACCCACGCTTGCACAATAAACTTTACAAGAGAAATATGTTTTGTTTCAGCTGTATTCTTTCTTTTCCTTCCTTATTTTGAGGTCTTTGCCTAGAGGTCAAAGACTCGGGGCCTCTCACGTGCTAGCTAGAGAACGTACCACAGCAATTGACAGTGCTACTGCTGGCAGCTCTCCTCCTGAGGAATGGTTGTGCCATTCCTGCCTGGAATGAATCCACGACCCTGAGCAATCTCTAGTGTCCGTGTGTTTACCCTCCTCATTTTTCTCACAAGACACTGGAGCTTAGTTTCTATCTTCTCAACAGTGAAGCAATTAGCACCATCCCCACACTCCTTTCACTTTGGTGCCTTGCAGATGTTTCTGACCAGAAAAGGACCTTTGAGGACTTCCTGTTGGGGTGAGAAAGAGATAAAAGAACTGCCCTGATCTGGACTGCTCTAATTTGATTCCCAAAGAGGGAAATCCCTTTTCATTTAATTCATCCTTATCGCCCCGAGCAGCGCAGCTGTGCCGTGGAATTAACCTCAGAGGACACTGCCGAGCTACACAGAGGAGCATCCTGCATGGGACTGCCCATGACTGTACTTTCCCACTGCTTCTCTCCCACCAGGCACCAAAAGACGCCTCTTCTCCCCTTGACACCACTCAGAGGTCATTATCGGTTCTAGCATGAAAAGGAAACGAGTTGTCAGTAGTAAAACATAAACCATCTTAACTTAGTGCAATCACAGCGTGTCAGTAAGCAAGTGTTTTTCAAACTTCACACTGAAGTTTGAAGTTGTGAAAGATGTCTTCAGACTCCTACAGTACTTCAGAGGGACTACGGAAGCGACTACTGTATCTCGGCGTAGCGTGTCTGCTTAACTAAGCATTTTCAAGTTCTGCCTTTAAACACAGATTTCTGTATGAACTAAAAGTTGTTGCCAAAGCAGCTCGAGATCTTCTTTATGACTTACATTTTAAAATAGCACATAGGACCCCCTCAAGTGTGTCAGCAGCATGCAGAACGAGATACTTCAGAACCAGTCTACAGCAGATGTCATTAGGGGGGGGAAAGAAAGAGGCCACTCCCCAGAAGCAAATTCCACTCTTGGTTTTCACAAACATTAGTCTTACCTGTGGGGTGCTTTGGCTCAGCATTCTGCTTTTTCCTTCACAGTTCAGTGGCAATCCTGGTTCCCACAGAGAAGCACTTTTCTCAGCAAAGGACCGTATCGTACCATGGCTCTAGCAGGAAAGACATCTCCCTTCTGACACACTCCGCGACAGTCGGAGCTCTCAGATACAGGACAGGCCATAGACAAGAGAAGCAAGAATCATCTGGCTGTTCCAATTTGGAAACCCTGGCTTAGGAGGATCGAGGGTGTTGTGGAACCACATGACTTTGAACACCACAAACAAGGAACGCCAGACATTAAGACAGCAGAAAGCAAAGAGAATTAACTGGCTTGAATTATATTAATGCTACAATGTCAGTCTGACATTTTAAAATATACACAGTCATCTGTTTTGTTATGTCTTTGGGGGAAGCAAGACGTGTAGGAACAGTAATCCCACCAGGGTCAAGAGTTGAGATTGTTGTCATTCTTTATAGTACTGTGGTGTAAGAAGCGGCAACCAAGAGAGAAGCCTCCCGGCGCGAGGCACCGTCCGGAGAGATCGTACTCCACGTGGAAAGTGGGGAAGGGGGACACAGGGGAAAGGCAGAACACCAAAGAGGTCCCAGGATCCCTAACTCTATAACTGCTGCACCGTTCGTTGGTCTGCTGCTGTTCCAGGACAGGAATGAGAGGAGGGCACACCTGGTTCTCCACCCAAATGAATCTGTTTCATTCTTTTTTCTCTCGGTCCAAAGACACTTAGTCTTTCTGCTTTAATTGACTTTTTGGGGAAAGAAGAAACACAGAATATTTTGTTCCCCATACAATGCTGTGTTTTCCCCAGTCAGGAAAAAAAAAGAAAAAATCCACCTTGAGAAAATAACACCTTGTTCCTGCACATATTGGCACTTGCACTGCTTCCGTGTCATGTTTGCTCTGTCAAAACAAGTTTTCCTCACCCCTCAGGGTCAACCAAGCTTTTGAAAACCAAGCTGTCGTCTCCAGGCATCATCACTAGCAGTAGCCAGATAACAGACTACGAGTTCACATTCCAGAATGGTTATGACTAGTGATGAATGAGCCATCTCAGAGACAGAAGGAATTTCCTACAGGTTACACTGACCTTCCAAGAAACACGTCTGCCTGAGTTAGCGAAGGCGGCAGAGAAAACATTATCCAGGGGGTTGAAGGAGGAAGGGAGAAAACCCTAATTACAACAGCAGGGATAGTGTACAGCACAAACCATTACTGCCCAGTGGATCTGCATCTGCTCCCAGGATGCTGCAGGGGCCTTAAAATGATATCAAGAGACTAATAAGGTCTTGCCACTGTCAAGAGAGGGAAATGGAGATCAATATAGTATATTACAGGACTATAAGCAAACCCTGTGCTAAACAGTATGATGTTTTACAGCTAAATATTTGGCCTAAACATCACAAGCATCAAGGTGATAGTTGGACTTGATGATCTACGAGGCTGCCCAGGGAGAGGGTTGAGTCCCCATCCCTGGATGTGTTCAAGGGTCCTTTAGATGTGGCGTTGGGAGCCATGGTTTAGGGGGGAACTTTGTAGAGCAGGGTTAATGGTTGGACTCGATGATCCCAAGGGTCTTCTCCAACCTGATTGATTCCTATGATTCTGTGATATTAGAATCACAGAATGGTTTGGCTTGGAAGGGACCCTAAAGATTATCTTGTTCCAAGCCCCTGCCACGGGCAGGGACACCTCCCATGAGAGCAGGCTGTGCAAGTCCCCATCTGACCCAGACTTGTCTTGAAAGTCTCTTCTAACCAGAATGATTCTATGATTCTATTTTATGACAAAACATCATGGTACTCTAAGTGTACCAGGCCTACAGTTCACTCTACACTGTTGTAATCCTAACTCAACAGCTACGTACAGACTTCCTACCTGAGGTAGGAACCAGACTTTGGTGCATGGAGAAAGCCAGAACCTATGTGCACAGCTGCCATCGCAGGCTTGACCCGCTGTTTCGATACCTTTGGCGTACCTGGCTGCACAGGAAGCCAAACAAGCAATGACATCTATTCCAAATGTTGCATTTCAAACAGGCTAGTCACACAGTGCTTGTTAGGAGATTATAGCTAATCCATCAGCTGATAGTATCTACATTCCCAGGATTTCAGCTGCAGCTCTAAACCATTCAGCATATCTAATAAGCATTAATTCACCATTTATCACTAGCGTTTGTAACCAGTGCATAAGTATGAAGAATACAGACTTCCACCCTCAGTCTGCCTAATATATATTCTGTCAGTCCCACCTCTGCCCTACTCGAGGTAGAGACAGCACGTGAAGCACAACCTGAGTTTTCTGGTCTTAGAACATCCACAGAAGGCATTTTGCCGTTTCCCGCTGCCGCCGGCGAGGCAGCCCAGAGAGAGAGGAGACTCCATAAAAAGATAGCACATTAAATTATAGATGCTGTTATAAACTCAGGCCAAGATATTCAGAGGTTGCCAATCTGCACAGATTAACTAATCCTACATCCTAACAGCCTGATCCTTCTCATTCATCAGCCCATTTACGGGAGACAATACTGATGCAGGCACCGAAGAATGAAAAAATATCTTTAAGACCGGTGAGTTGATAATGTTTAGTACAGGCTGAGTTTTTGCCAAATCAAATTTACTTATTTAGCCGAGGAGAGAAATGGAGACTTCAGGGAACGTGACCAACTGCAGAAGTCGTATGTAAGATCTTGAATTTTGCAGGTATCTTTAAAAGTTCAGGGAAATTAAGGAAGAGAAAAATTAGGGAAATATTTTCACTTAAAAACTGCTTTTTTTCCACCCTTTATGGCTCAATAATTATAACTCCTTGCCGAACCAGAAACATGCTGAGAAAATGTTTTGACTGCTATTTTAGGATTTCCTTCCACAGCAAGAAAGAGGGAGTGATAAAAACCCCTTGAACTTCAATAAACATCTCTGAGGGAATGTTCAGATCTCTTCTCTTTGTTTTCTGACCTGACGCCTCAAACGACCAACTTTAATTTCATACTAAACCTAACAATAATCCTTGTTTCCAATCCAAAAAAAGAGCAATATTAGAAATAAACAGATTTGCTGCCATAAGTGAAGTTTGTTTTGCAGTTCAACACGGTACCTACACCTCCAGAAGTTCCTCCTGGAATGACCAATGGAAACCACTTTTTAAAATATACATTGAGAAAAGTTCAGTAACAACAGCAGGGACGTATAGTTGGGATCGTTCTCCAGCTCTTTGGTACAAGCTGAAGCACAGGCATTGAGCAAGGTACCCTCTTACTGACCACCTTTCCTCCCAGACTTATCACCAGGGTAACTGCCAGTGCTCCAAAGACACATGGATAAGTCCACTGTCCAGAGAGGCCACCCCGACATCTCTCACTGGGTTCCTCACAGAGGAAGAGGAGCACGTGCGTAGGCTGTGGTTGCGCTTTTCTCCCTTGTTATCTGTCCTAAACTGCTTCATCACTTGCCACGGTCAACAAATATCATCTGAAGAACCTCTGCACATGAATGAAAGGTTCCTTAAGTCCTGCTGAATAAGGACTACACAATTTGAGAAGCTTAAACTTAGCCCTTGCTACAATTGAGGAGGAAGCATCAAGTTTTGAAGGAGGACAGATGTTCTGACCCTGAAGCAGCAACAGCCCTGCAGAGACCCCTGATTTGAGTCCCTGTGTGCTTGGAACACTAAATATAGCCTTCTCTTAGTATACTGAAACAGGCTGTAAAAAAATAGAACCATGACCCAAAGTGAGAAAAGGGAAAGGATGAAAGGCCAGGATGTTGTCCTTACCCCCGAAAGTCACACTGCAGCACAGCATTCAGGGCAGCTATGTTAACATCAATTTTTTGAGTGCCGTAACTATTTCCACTCCTCTTAACCCTCAAAGCTTTTCCCCCTCCTCACACACTACATCACATCATATGACTAATGAGTTTGACCCTTCTTCAACCCCTATCTGCAGTCTCTCATGGCTCCGTCACTGTTTGCTTCCTGCCTTTATTAAATCAGATGGGCTGTGTGTGCTCCGAGTCCCAGAGCCAGAGGAACACAGAGAGACAGAGAAATAAGGGCCATCCTCCCCGCGCCTCCAGGGCTGTGTGCCTTCTATTTCCTCACTATACTGCTTCATGGATGTGCCACTCCATCATTTTTTCTCACTCTCATGATAAAATCACTACTTCCTCCTCCTAGAAGAATGAGGAGAGAAATGCAAGCCTCCTCATAATGTCATTCCCCACTGCCAGGACTGCATTATGGGCTTTTATTACTTATTATTGCACTGCCTTACCTTAACAAGGCCAATTCCTTCAGCTTCTGTCCCTTTCCCCACTCCTCAGTTCTCTCTTCCTTTCATTTCCTTGCACCTTTCACCTCATTATTCCTTCTCCCTGCCTGACCCACTCTGACCATTTGACCTTCTCTTAACATCAGTTACCCATCTCTTAAAGGCAGATGATTACCAAATCTCTGGCCACTGGAGTATTTCTGACAGTTTTACTCTTGACTTTTGGGGACCTTATTTGCCTTTTATCTCACTGTGTCGAGATGGTTAGTTCACTCTGCTTTACCACCTGTGTCTGGATGGGAAAGCAAGACTGGTAGAAAAACCCAAGCTAAACAATTCTTTTGGAAATTACTAGTTCTTCAATCAGAAAGATTCAGCAGAGAAAGGTTAGTTTACCTCATCTCTCGAGTAAGCCTGGAGTTCTTGTTTGAGCCTTGGCAGACCAGTCTACTTGGACTCCTGCAGAAATGAGGACCTGAAGACTTCTAGTCCTGGTCTCATGTGTAGCCCACCACAGAATGGTTTCAAAACCCATTAGTGAAGATTTTAAAAATCTGGGTATTTCATTTCCAACCTGAACAAAACCAAACATA
Organism: Megaceryle maxima; assembly: GCA_024605025.1. Lineage (NCBI taxonomy): Eukaryota > Metazoa > Chordata > Aves > Coraciiformes > Cerylidae > Megaceryle > Megaceryle maxima. The sequence goes on from JANHGN010017409.1 coordinate 129,146, forward strand.
AAAATATCAACATGTTTCACACAAACTGAGTGACTTCTTTCTGCATAGCTCCAGCACGAGCAACCCAGTATTAATACTACTCATGGTATTACAGCCCAAGACTGTCATCCACCTGAGGACAGCATTCACCTCTTACCGGTCCTGACAACATCTGACAGTTAAACGTACGTACGTGAGAGATTTGTGTCACCCATTATAGTAAGTGGGACTTGAAAGTAGATCCTGGAATTGAATTCCACACTTTGTAGGGTGGCGGATGTATAAATACTGCATGTAAGATCAATAAATGATTACTAGCTCTGTTAACAAGTGGCTAATGTCTTGTTACAGACTTTTATAGAGTCCAGTTGGTCAATAGGTTGCATTTAACCATGACTTATGATCACCTATATCACATAATAACCATGCCTGTAATATGCTTATACAGGCTATTCATCATACATTAATCCTTTTAAATATATTTATGAACATACCCTTACTGTAATGTTTCACCAAATGGAGGAATAACAACTGGCAAAAGAAGAAGAGCTGTGCATTTTGCAGCCGTGTTTCACCTAGCCCAAGGAACAGACGTTGAAGCAAAGGTTCAGTTCAAACCCACTCCCAGAGATGAGATCCGATGCATTAGTTCAGGCTAAAATTATTCAGACACTCTGAATTCAGTTTGAAGGAACGACGGTGACAAAGAAGGAAAAACCCCGAGATGCTTCTGGGGAAGAAAACATAGACCACAAATAAACTGAACCAGAGACTCCGGTGACAGAAGTACCAGAAGCTATTGCAAAATCTCTTGTCGAATTTCTTTGGACTAGAAGCTCTGCCTAGAAAACCCTTCACAGGATACAGGCAGCAAAGGCAAAGGCATTAAAACACAAGCCTCGCTGTCTGTGTTCTTCCCCTCCTATTGCCAGAGTGCTGACTGTAAATATCAGCTATTGTATATGTGATGGTGAGGAGTGTGAAGTTTTGCCTATCATCTGAAAAATCAAACAGTTAAAGGGTATTTCAGAAATACTTAATGGGATTTTCCCACCAGTAAATCCTGCGCTCAATGGTACGTTTTAATAAGAGCAGAATCAAAATCTCATTTATGGACTAAGAAGGTTGCACTGAGTGTAACATTAGGAGAGGCTTTGCCAGAGAAAACAGAAGACTTAATAAGAGAAGGGCTCGAGAGTATTAGTAAGAAAAGTTGTGAGCTGCCTACAGGCTTTTTCTCTTCTGGTATCAGAGTGGAAGAAAAGCCCCTGTGGTTGATTCATTATGCCATTTCATTTCTTCATATATAATTTACATGCAATGTAAATACAGTAAATTATTATTTCTGGATTGCATTCTTGGGCCCTGATCCAAAGCCCACTGAAGCTGAGAGAAAGATTTCTAGGTTGCAAAAAATCAAACAGTATTGAGAAACAGGCCAATGCTCATTAGAAAGGAGTTTATACTCCAGCAAGGGTTAAAGGCTCAGGCCCCAGCTCAGCAAAATGTTAAGTACATGCTTAGCTTTAAGGTTACACTCAAATCCCAAGTGGATCTAAAGCACATGTTTAATTGCTTTGCTGAATCAAAGCAAGTAGAGATTTTTATCTGAATTTAACTACAGCCATAATCTGGACTACCGGGTGGCTGATACCACAACGAACCTTCACGAAGAGCTTTGGAACTTTTTTATTCTAGATCCATCCAGCCACAAAAACCCCATAAGGAATAATCACAATGGCTACAATTGGTTTTGAAGTTCAGAGGAAGGAAAAAAACCCAAAACACAACCCGTTAGTTCTGTATCAGTTTAGGTCTTAGACGAAGGCTTCCATCTGTTTTTCTTTTACATCAATTTCATTGTTGATCTCTGCTGTTATGATTTCCTCATCTTGCTGCTCCAAGAGCTCACTGGGTAAATCCTCCTACCTCAGGAGCTGAAAAAAGCTCCTTATTTGGGTGGCAAAGTAAAACCAAGTGTCTGAGATCTCTGTGCCTTCTGATCGAAGTAATCCAGTGGTGGAACAAGATGATCCCAAAGGTCTTGTCCATTAAAATCTTACAGACTTATCAGTTCTTTTAGATAAAAGCAGTAATTCAGATGCTGCTCATGGCCTACTCCCCCCCACCTCCTTTAGCTTACCTTGTCTTGAACCAAGGTGGTAGAATGTCTTCATGGATGAAGGCATTGTCTTCACCTCTCTAATTCAGTGTGATATATCTGGTTTCTCTATAATTTCATTCTCCCTTCACTTGAATTTAAAAGCAACTTCACAACCTTTCATCCTCTCAATGCTTTTTGTCAGGTGATGAAAAACAATTAGTTCTGTTCCTGAGGTTAGGAACTAAAAGTCTGGCAAGTTCAGCTATGGACAAATCAGTTGCTGCTCAAGTTACTGTGCAAGTATAAACAGGCTGGCCTGCTCCAACAGAGTGGCTTTTATTTTTTTTTTTTAATAGTCTTTAAAAAAATAGATATATTTCGAAACTCACAACCCTAAGTCACGGGGTTGTGACTTTTAGCAGTTTGCCCGGGATCAGACAGAAAGCCTGTGGCAAAGCACTGACAATGACTTGGTCATAACTCCACCAGTTCCTAGGTTTGCAGCCCAACACTGAACCATCCAGCTCTACTACATCTCGCGCTTTTAAACTGCTGCCACCAGAGCCTCCTCAGAAGGGCAGGCACACGTCTTGTAGCTCAAGAGTTCCAAAACCTCTCCCTTGTATTTCTCCCTATGGTGCTCTCTAAGTCATTTAAAGTTTTTCTCCCTGCTACCTCGTGTGGAAACAGCAAGTCCGAAAATTAAGAATGGCTGCAACTAAAGAAAACACCTTCACGTTTCACACGTGAGCCCACGGATTTCACCGCAGGCTCCCTGCTCAGACCTTCCCGTCACCCTGCGCACGCAGAGTTGAGAGCACACACAGTGCCACGGGCTTTCAGAACGCTTCAGGTGGCCACGGCTGCTGCTGCTTTGGGGAAGCTCGAGAGAAGCACGACAGAGCTGCACAGCAATTCGTTAACGTCACCAGGAACGAGGAGAGATTGCAGGGGAGAACTCATACATATTAAAACCGGCACGACAACTCCGTGTGCTGGAGGTCTTTCAAGGTTACCATATGCCACTGGATTGATCCCAACACTTAGCGTAGAGGTGAGAAATGTTCAAATTATTTGATTGACTTCAAAAGGAAAAATTTTTACACCTCTACCTTTTGGCAGCCCCCCTCTGGCCCAAGCCATGGTGAACTAGAAGACTTAGAAGGTTGCCAGCTCCATACCTCTGACCAATAGATTCCAAAAAGTGTTGTAATCTTGGCTCACTTCAAGTGAGCCAATTTTGAGAAAAGAAAATCTGTGTGTTACAATAATCGCCTGTTGGGAGCCTCTTTACTAAAAAAGAGTATTTTTTTTTCTTTTAAAGTGGAAATGGGGACAGCCATGGAGAAATAGCAAAGCTGCATTTTGTACCACTGCAAACAGGCAACAGCTAATTCCCTCTCAGTTTATCATTTTCTTAAACAGCCTTTCAGAAACACATTGTGGCTGTCAGTGGTTGCCCACACAGAATGATTTGTACTGACCCACTTCAGATGACCCGAAGTCAGAATTTGCCATGAGACAGCAGAATTGCATTCAAAGTATTTCCAGATAATTTCTCCCTTTTTGCCCATGTGAAAGGGAAGAAGCTGCTGTTTTCGGTGCCAGAAACTCCTCTTGCTGTCACTCATCTTGGGGAGCACCCCAGGGGCAGGGCAAACCTCCTGTGACAGGGCAGAGAGCCTCAAATCCCAGGAAGAACAGTTCTCCCTCTGAGCATCCCTGCAGAACCTGGAGGCTAAAACCCCCAGGCTCTGGATTAAAGGAAATTCTCAGGAATTTCTCTCTGTTGTGGAGCAATCAGGGACTTTAAGGGCTCTATATCCTCACTGTGGCCAACAGCATCCTTTCTTCAGAGAGTCTGAAAGGAACAGCAATACCACTGCTGTTCAATCGACTTTCAAAACTCTGCTCTGCAACCGACCCACCTGTCCATAGCCATTGGTTTTGCTCTGGCTGCCAGCAAGCAGAGGACAACGATGGGTATTCCCCTTTTACAAACCCAGAAGATAATTCACCGTCCCTGACGGTGTGAGAAGCTCACGCTAATAAATCAGGGAAATTAAATGCAGAGGATTGCGTAGGTGCACGGCTCATATCCCATAACCCCACTCCGACGAGAGCTTTCATGCTGCCACTCCCTAGCAACCCCAGAAAGGAGCTTGTTTTATGACTCCTGAGCGAGGTGTTGTGTGGCCACTGAAACATTTCGTAGCTGTGCTGAGTAACGGGGGGGCTACGGGTAAAATCAGGGCAGAGCCACACCCCGAGGAGTAGCTGCTCTGCACCTCGAACCTGCAGCTGGAATCGCACGACACGGGGCGGACGTGCCGGGTGGAATTCAAGGAGTTTCCAACCCGCCTCATGCTCACAGGGAATGGTGCAATGTACCACACTGGGTTCCAAATTCAAAAGAAAAAAAACCAAACAACCAAACCCAACCCGGAGAAGGACCTTGGCTGGTGTATTTTAAATTCAGCTGTTGATAGTGTAAATATTGTTCCATCTGAATGTGCATCTTAATTCTAATGAAAGCTCATCAATTTGTTCAGATGGTAATTCTTTGCTCTACAAAGAAATATCCTCTTGTGTATTGTTTTTATGTAGCTGAATGTTGGGTTTTTTCCTAGTGAATCAGAAAACACCACACAAGAAATCTACAAAGGGCTAAGCCAGAAATTGTTATTATTTAATGACTGGTGCACAACCTGCGGTTACTTGGAAATAAATTCTTTCTTAACAGCAAAGTATGAAAAGCATGAAAATGAGGTGATTACTGAAAAGAACAAAGATAAGCTCAAAACAAGAAGGAAAAACAAACTAGAAATTTAGGAGGTTGGCAAAGCTCCTTCCAAATCCACTCTGCTCAGCTGCTCCTCCCAGGCCAGTTCTCCAACCTGAGTCACAAGAAACTGCTCAGACAGACAATGCTGGGCTGACACCAGGTGTGGGTACCATTCTGGCCACCAGAATGGGCTGTGGTAAGTACAGAATACCACACACAGCAGCCTCTTCTCCTGCTGCCTTCTCACTGCTCTCTTGGTCTCCCCAAGAACAGCTTTTCCATTTCCCCCAGAAAACCTTCCCAGTCCACATGCAGATGAGCTGTCACACAGCCTGGGGTGTAAGCCAATAAACCAGGTGGTTATTTGTAGATGTTTCATGGTTTCCTACAGCGGCACAGAGGCCGTTCACCTCTGAGGGGATCCTGGGTGAAAACCCTGCGCTGAAACAACCAGGCTCTGACTCACACTGTCATTCTGTTACGCACTTGGCTCACGTCGAGCCTGCTGGCCGCAGATACGTGCCAGCTGGGTAGGAAATGGCAGCAGACTTCTCTCGTGCCAGCTTCTAGGTGTTGCAGACTTACTCACCCTCATACCATCAAGCTGACATGCTCTTGATCTGCCCAGACTAGAGCTGGTATGGCTTGGGGAAAGACGTTACTGGTCAGTTCCAGTTGACTCATTCCCAGTCGTTACGCAGTCAGCAGAACTGACATACCGACATCCTACACAGAGCTTAAACTTTGCTTTACCTCTACTGGAACAAAAGTGGTTTCTCACCCCTGTAATTATATACACTACAGTGATCCCTTCATATTTCTGGAAGACCTCGTTTCTTATGTCACATATTTTAGCAGCTATCCTGTTGGGGGAGACTCATTTTCCTTCAATGTCCTGGCCCTTTAACAAGTGTCTACATACGTAATATTTCCTGACACCACTCTGTCATCTCTAGATTCTCCCTATTCCCAAGTACAAGTCTCTCAAGCTTACTCCTTCTTTTCATTCATCACAGAAGTGTTTATGCCCCTTCAGAATCCCCATGGGTACATTAGCCAAGGACTTTCCCATTAGCTATCCAGACTTCAGCAGACACTTGAAGGTCATCCGGACCTTCTGGCTGCCTTTTGGCAATGCCACTCTTCTGCTAGAGCCGTGTCTTCAGTACAGTACTGGAAAAAGCCAGAGAACCTGATCTTGCAGAAAGGTGGGCCAGAGGCCAGCAGTCATTTGAACTACTCAGGAACACCCTCAGTGCCCATTTTTCTGTATCCAATTCTTACCAACCAATTAGTGAACAAGCAACCACACGCAGGTATCTCCACTCATCGTGCCCAAAGTGGCAACAAGTCCCCACGCCGTCCTCACGCATACCCCCAGCTGAACAGAGCAGAAAAACAAGGACGAGGGGAAGCTGAAGCCAGTGCTGACCCAGCAAGATCAATTCAATGTCTGTAGGATCAAATCCTAGTTTAAATATTAGTGCTCAGTAATACCAACTAAAATTAATGGAAGAAATAAAGGCTTATTGTGTACAGCTTGCAAAACTTCATGCTGGTGAATTTATATGCAATGCACATCTACTTAAAGTGAAATGAATGCCGCTTACTGTTTCCTAGGACGAGAGAGTGCACCTTCTAAGTCCTGTTATAATGAAGCATCCAGTAAGTGAAAGTGAACAGCTCAGCTGCGGTCAAATTTGAAAGCACTTAACCAACGTGCAAAATCTCACTGCTCAGGACTATGACAGAGTTTCAGTATCATCCACCTCTCCAAAGATACTTTGGTTTTTTTTAATTCATATAAAAATCTCCCAGTACAAAGATGCCTTTACACACCTAGCTTGTAGCAGTCTCCCTTCAAAATAAATTTAAGAGTAGCAAAGCAAGCGTAAGAAGCAGCAGGCCATGGGGTTTACTACGTGTACATGCTTTCCAGGGTGTGGAGGTTGCCTGCCTGCTGGCTGTGCTTCAGGCACTCTTTTGCACAGCCAACATTTGAGACAGGAGACAAAGCAAGAGGGCATGAGGCAGGCGAGGGAGTTTCTAAGCGTTGTGTTCTATGGGGCTGTTCTGCGTGGTCAGGGCTGATACACCTTTACAATTCTGTAGCTGTCAAGTGCCTGATGCTTTGCTGAGATCTGTCTTTTTTAGAGCAAATAGGAGAATCGAAGTTAAACTTGCAATAGGATGCACTGTTATACGGCCAGAATTCCCTGCCACAGGGGAAAGACCATGCAAAGTGCAAGGAAGAAGAGGTACCTCTACCATTACTGCATCCATTTGCCTGGAAGGAATTTGGAAACAGGAGTCCCCAGACAGTAACTCCCCTATTCTGTACATCCGGGGCTAGAACCTCAGCTAAGAAAGGAATTTAACTACGGGCACATAAGTGCAAAACTCTTCATTCAGCAGAACTTGTGCATTTTCATCTAGAGCATCTCCTATTGATTTCATCTGCAGAGGCCATCGACTGAATCCAGTAGGGTGATTCCCATGTAAATGGAAATCATCTTCTGACCCTGTCATTGTTAAGTGGGGAGAAAAAAGGAAGAACAGGCAGGAAAAGCCAAATGAGCACTGGTCCCTTCCAATACCAGTTGCTTGGTTCTGGATACAACACAGGATCAAACCCAGTGTAAAAGCTGGACACAGACTCCCCAGCTCACAGGACAATAGATCAGAGAGAAAAATAAATGACTCGTCTGCACAGCAAGTTAATAACAAAGCAAAAAACCAGGATCAATACGTCCAACACCCAATACTGCGTGAACTGAGAGACCAAAAAGCAATTCAAGGTTAACAAACCAGCACTCTGAACTACATCCAAAATTGAAACGTGGAGTCAGACTATTGAATGAGCTAAGAGTCAGATTCTTAAAGTACTCAAAACCATCAAATCAGCACCAGATTCAAAGAACTTAACATCTACTGAATCCCTTAAAGAAGGGCACATGTCCAAAAGAGATCAGCCACCGGCAAACTAAGCAAGCATAAAAGTCCATTCACTTATTCAGATGGCTGAACAGGAATAAGGACTTCCCAAAAGATCCCATACCCAGCAGTCAGCAGGAGACACCAGAGGAATAACTCATCAGTGACAAGAACTGCAGCAATGCAACGATGGGATTACTCGAAGGAATCTAAAACAGCAGACTTGGTAAACAATGAGAACAAGTCAAGAAGTGATTCCTAACACCAGAACTGAATTCTTTATCTATTCTTTATCTGATACTCCTGAAAAGAGAGGGAAATAGTTCATGGCCACTGTTCTAGATGCTCACCAATACCATGGTGCTGGCATTTTAAGCCCAGTCCTAACCTCATTTACCTCACTTTGTCTCCCGGTCCATTTTGCCGATTCTAGTGGTGTTACTTCCAGTTCACTCACACCAAGAGACAGAAGAATTAAATGAGAAAAAATTAAAATCTTCTGACCTACAGCTGAGGGAAGTTGATCTTTGGCTAACAACAAATAACGAGAGCACAAATGTGGCTTATTCACCGAGTGCTCTCCCCTTTCTGCTGTGTTCAAAGTTGTCTCTTCCTCATTACACTTAAAAGTTCCTTCTATTCTCAGTCTGTCAGACCAGGCAATCCCACCAAATTCTGCCCTGATTTAGTGCTTTTGAAACACACAGTTTGTAAAATTACATTTGGCCTTCTGAGTTTTCCAGATTTTTCTCCTGAAGATCTATTTCTTCCTCTGAATCAATTTCTCCTTTGGAAGAGACTCAGATCCCCTTCTCCAAACAAAAAACAAATACCCGGGTTCATTCAACTTGTTCCACCGAGCAGATGCCCAGGAGCACACAAACCTGTTTGGGTTCAACAGACCCTTTTTCTCTGCACGAAAATCAAAAGATTTTGACCACTTCTAGTTTAGATTTATGCCTGGAATACTGCAGCACTTTCTCCTCAGCTACATCTATTTCCTACTGACTTGGCTGAATTGCACAGTAAGCTGTTCAGCAGAGCAGACAACCCAGAAGTTACAAGATGAAGAAAACATCACTAGTTTTTGTTGGTTTATTTTTTTTTTAACTTTCAAAGTCATAATATACCTGAAACATCTAGTCAAGGTCAGAGATTTTCTGTTATACTTTAAAAGTTAAGAACATGTACTTTAAAAAAAAAAGATTTTCAAGGATTTACAAAGTTTTAAAGAGCACGTATATGGACAGGTAATATTTAAAGTCATATCAGCTTCCTGTTACTGAAAACCTCTGCAGGAGAAGAAAAAAAGTAACACTAAATTACCAAAGCAACACGTGAGGCCATGCAAAAGGGAAAATTTCTGGAATTACTAAAAGTAGAAAGCCAAAAGGGGGTTATAACAGCCCAGCTAATTCCTGGAGCAGTGCTTGCTGCAGATATTTGTTTGCCAGACCAGACTGACAGCAGCTGTAAAGACCTTGGTAGGGTAACTCTGTGAGACAGTCCAGTGATACTGAGCAAGGTGAAAGGAACCATCCCAAGAGGTCTAACTATTGAGAAGCTCAAGTTAGGAAAGGCAAATGAGAATTTTCTTGGTTCTCCACATTTGAATAATGCAACTGATGCTGATGTTTGTACAAAAACAACCGAACCATTCACTTCCAGCAGATGCCCTTTCTCTGAAGGACGTACTTCTCTGAGACACTAGACTTTGCAGGGGAAGAGCCTTCTTGTCGACTCCTGAGCACCTATTCAATAATCAGGAAGTCTGTGATTCGGGTATGGACCTTTCTGCTGTTCCCTCCAGATTCCACCAACTACAGAAAAGGTCAAAGGGCCAAAGACCTCATTTTGGGCATCTGAGTTGAAGATCTGAAGTTAAAATGAACGTGTCTCCCCGCAGCGCAGAAATTTCAGAAGTGTTTAAAGGAATCAGGTGGAGAAACTCTCTGTAGTCAATCATCCTTAGGTTTGTAAATGCTTTTGACTTTGCTATTACTCACCTGACTCCAGCGCTTTGTGCTCTCCTCAATATATCAATATATAAACCCAGGTCACGGACAGATGGGTGTTATAATGTTTCCCCAAATATTAGTGATTTATTCCCAGTCTCTGAGATATTATTTTAATATATCTTACTTTGTCAATATAATTGTGATGGAATGCCCCTTCAGGTGAGTTGTAAAGATGAAAAGAAAAGCACCTCTGTTCAAAGCAGCAGAGAAATGAGGAAAAGCAAACACGGCAGATGTATCAGATACTGTCTTATAGACACCTGTGTTTCAACAGTCATTAAATGGATGTAGACACAACATCTATCAGGTCCAGTTTAGAGCTTTATGGCTCTCCCACCACCCATCTCCGACACGCTGCGAGTCATGCAAAAGAAGAGAGACTGGCGGATGCTTTGGAGTCAAATAAAATCTAGACTAATAAAACTACTTGTCTCACAAAGTTCAGAGCTGCTCGGTAGGTACCTGGAAATATCCTAGGGGAAGGGAAGGCTTCCTGTACACATTAGCTCAAAGGTGATAGATAGTCACCTAGAAATTATCAACAAGAACATCAAGTAAAAAAATAAAAATAATTAAAAAACCCCACAACAAAACAAACAAACCAACCAACCAAACCCCAAGAAAAATATTGCTATGATTTTACCATTTTGTGAGATGGCAATATAAGGAAATGCAGCTACTGCTGTTAACTGGAACTTCCGCTCTTTTCTCCGGTGTTTAGCAGTTTTACATGAGCTGCATTTTCTAAGTGTGGAACTTAATGCAGTATTCTCTCCATGAAAAGATGTTTATCAGAAGACAGCCGTGACATGCAGCCAGCCTGAGTAAACATCACGGCTCGTAATTTGTATTTTTTGACATTTTGTGCAGCCTTAATGTTAAATTAATCTTGTTTTATTGCATTTAACTGAGCAGTAGTTGGAGCTGACAGCTAAGTTGCTACCACCATCAGAGCTCTGGGAACTGAATTTCTTTTCATTTAAGCCAACCTTCTACAAGCTTCACTGGGTTTGGTAGAAGAACTACCAGATCATACCTTCATGAAGACAGAAAACGGGGCCCAAAGACTTTCTGAGAGCCTTTCACCAACTGACAGTTAACTCATTTCAAACATGCTTTGCAAAGAGCAGATTAACTTAAAATCTCTCATCTTCTCTTGGAGTTTCTCCTGGCTCCAAACCCTAAGTGCTCTCCTAGCATCTCTGGATCCAAGTAACGGCCATCAAAGTCAACAGCATCACGTAGGAAGAAAAACCCAACCGCCTCTGTCTGCAAACTGGGCGCCGAAGTTTATCTCCCCAGGGTGTCAGGCTGGATTACCCACGGCTGACCAAGACCGACACTTTCACAAAGCCTCATTAGAATCTGATTCTTCTTTTAGTAGATTGCCAATGGACGAGGATATTCAGTAAGGGGTAAGAATGAGAGTATAAAATGTAAATGCACACGTATAGTTCTTCTTTTATCATTTTCTCCCTCTCTCTTTCACTGTGTATAAATACAGCCTCTCTCTCTCTAAATATATAACTATGCATCTTTGTGTACTGCAGCCCAGGGCTAATGTTGAGCTGACAATAGTGGCACTAATGCTAATGAATTCTGATTATTCGGATCGGTCATTAAACTAATAAGCCCATCTCCAAATTAGCGTGGCTGCTTCAGCCAGCGAAAATTTAATCAAATCTGCTTCATTATTTCAGACGTGGTGCACTTGGCGAAAGTGACTGCGGGAAAGGAGAATGGGACCCTCATCTGATAATTTTATCACTTGACTGCCAGACCATGAAAAAATCGGTGTGATGAATTTTTTTTTTTCTGGGGGGCGAGGGTGTGGAGCAGAGGGTGTGTGTGCGCCTGTGCTCTGAGCTTTCTCTCATCTTCCCTCTAAATTAAACTAAACACATCCTCCCTTCCTCTGCCCTGTAACTGTTTTGGTTTTTTCCACATCTTCCCCACCCCCTTCAACATCTTCGCTCTCTTCTCTTCCTTCCCCCGGGTCCTCTGTGTCCCCATCTCATAGCCTTTGCACGCATGACCAAGGAACAGCTTTCAGCATCTGAGACAGAGGTTGATGAGACTTTCGTGTGCTGCACAGCAATACAGTCTCCGTCTTGCCCAACTCCAGCCTCCTTTACACACAAATTCACTCCTCTTTGCCTCCTCACCCTCGTTTTTCTCTTCATTTCTGAAGAGAACCAAAGAGACAAACATATCCCCTGGCAAGAAAAAAAAAAATAAAATTTCCCTGTTTTCCCTCTTGGTTTCACTTGGATTATTAGTATTTTAAATTTGGTGGGGAACATCAGGCCTGTGTCTACACAGACATTTCTATGTACACAAGCACGGGACACATGTAACAAGCAAGCTGAGGACACCCAATCCCAGTACACGAAACCAAAGACACGCTCGCACTGAAATGCAAATGCAGAATTACCTTTTGTGGCTGTATTGTGTAGCAGTCTTACACCTGTGTGTAAATTAGAACCACGTTTATTGATTTCAATGGCAACACTGCAAATTAACCACAATGCATCTACTGCAATTTCCTGCACGCCCCTTCTTACTCCTGCAGGTCCATCACCACTCTACGAAGGAAGGCAAGCCCACCTTGGCAAGAGAGACTCATCCTTCACGGAAATCTATCCCACTCGCACATGTGTCTCATTAATTCCTCCAATTACTAAAGCTTAACAAAACACTGAAGTATTTATGGATCTAAACAAAACAACTCTAAAGCCAGAATGTAAATAAATTATGAAAAAAAGATCAGACCTCACAAATGCAGGAACCTCATCAACGTACACTCTTCTCTCGGTAGCTGTGTTCAGAAAGATAAACCTCACACTCCTTTTGGAGCTCCAGTAATGAGCCACTCACTGTCCAAAACCCAGGAACACACGCGAAGGAAGAAGAGTCATTCCAAACAGCGGCAGCTGTTGCGGCTACAGCGTGGGGTAGATGTAGCAGGACCTTACTGGTGATGGTATCGAAGGCACCTGGAGATGGTACATTGCTCCCAGAGGAACTCAGTCATTGGTTTCTAGCACAGCTTTCCTCTCAAAAGTTGGGATTCACTTCCCATGACCATGGCTTTCCAGATCTAAATTAGTCACCTAGATTCCCTTTATCTGCAAAAGACAAAGCAGGTCCTTCCAAAGGGCTACTCCCTGATGTCAACCACGCATCTTACATTTCAAGATGGGATGAATACTCCCTGGAAAACAGCCTGGTTTTCTTCACTCTTGGAAAAACAGGCAGTTCACTTGGACTTGACAAAGTTACAAGTCTAAAATTAGAGGAGTTCTGGACCAAGGCAAAAATTACACACGATATATCCCAGCCTGACAAGGTTTACGAAGATCTGAAGCATCTAGCTGCACAAGATTGATCTGCAACAGAAATATAACTGAAATCAGACACTGCAGATAAATTTGACTGGCAGCCGACCAGGCTGTCAACAGCATCAAATACAGTTGTACAGATGCCTTCTCAAGAAAGGTACCAGAATGATACTCTGCCATCCAGAGTACGAGCTCTTAAACACTAACAGGAAAGCAGAAAGACCATGGATCTAATGCCATCCATTCAAGCCAGGCAAACAAAACATATGCCCTCTTAGTTGCATTCCAGCCTGTTAGCTGCTTACTAGATGTCACGCTGCAGCATGTTACATTTTCCACGCTGCTAAAGTGTTCTGCTCTCCTTCTCTCACCTACTATCTCCATGTCCTATCAAGTCCAGCTCTCCTTATGCAAAACACAGCCTATGGATCACCTAATAGACAGTTATCTCATATAAACTCTCTTTGATTTTGCACAGAGGGTCCCATATGGACTGGTCTTATTACCCCAAACAACAGTCAAGAATCCTCCAACAGGATCTCACTCCGATCTCCTCCCACCGACCTTGCTCAGACTTTTAAATGGTTTAGGGCTATTCCTGTCTTCCTTCTTGCCACCCTGGTAAGCCTTCAGAGCTCACTTATTTAGTAAGACATTTTGGTCTAATTTTGGATTTGAAGAACTGAGAAGCTATAAGACAATTAATCTAAGGCTATGTAAAGTAGTAGCTAGGGAAGGAACCGAGATCTTGTGACTTACAGAGTTGGGTATTAGACAATTCTTGCTTTCAAGACTGAGAGAGGGATCTGTCTCGCTTGGCCATGTGATAGGAAGAAGGGATAGCAGTGACAGGTATATGTCAAGTCCCCATTAAAAGGAACACGTGGTCATGATGGGAAGCAATGCAAAAAGGATCTTCACACCCGAATGTGGAAACAGCACTGATGATCTGTGCTCTGCTCCCCAGAAGAAAGCCGAGCAAGCTCACGAGCAAACTCAGAGAGCAAATGGCTGCAAAAACACAACTCAAAATTATGGGAAAAAGATTGTTGTGGAAACAGAAGAGCTGGAGAGAACATGGGAAGCAGCTCACAGAACAGAAAGAGGAACCGGGCTCTGCTACTTGCTTTGATGGGGTTCACCAGTACATGTGTAAAGGGGTAAAATCCACTCCTGGGCTATGCTACTGAGTGAACTTAAGCTTGGCCAGGCCACAGACAAAACCACAGGTAACACGTGTGACTCTGAATATCACACAGCAGTGCTTGAAACTGTGCAAAGATTTAGCAAAATAACATAAAGAACGTTCTGGATGCCAAGCCCTAACAGTAATGGCAATCTATCGTTTAGGAAGACCTTCTTCTGTCACCACAGTCTTTCTAAGACCTTATCCATTCTGCCCTCCAAAAAATTTAAAGCAGCAGAACCCTGGAACTAGAGCTCCCCAAACATGGTGCACCTGGGATAAGGATTACTCCTTTACTCATCAGTGAGCTTAGAGCTGAGGTGAAAATACTCAGGGAAAAAGAGAAGTGATGAAGACTTTCAGACATCAGAGGAACCAGAGAACAGACAATATGAAATGAAGCCGAAGCAGCCTTGCTGAGCCAGAGAGACCGGCTGCACCTCAGTCATTACCTCCCACTTCTACCCTTTTGTGAGAGACACGGCACAGAAAAGGAGCCAGAAAACACTTAGAAGGCCATGACCATGGAAAGGCCTTTAGAAAAATATTTCGCTCAGCAGAGCTGGTTGACCCTACCATCCCTTCAAATCAGCACTGCAAAAATGATTCGTTTTCTTCTTATTTTTTTTTTTTTTTTCCCCCTCCCAGAAATTAGTGACAATCAAGATACAGGTATATGGAGAGAGACACACACACAGAGCAAGTTTGCTACGAGAAAGGTTCAAGCTCTTGTGTCCTATTGCCTGGAGGAGGCCGGGACATTTAGATCGTCCTCTGAGAGGGCCAGTGAGACCTTTAAAAAATGACACGCAGTTTGGGAGTCCTCAGATTCAAAGAGACAGGTATTCCGCTGGCCTTCTCAACTCTCCTTTCAGTCGTCAAGACAAAACTTCATTGCAGACATGAACTATCCCCTCCTCTAAAAGGCCTCGCAATAGATCTGTGTCAGCAGCGATTAGCTGTTGCCTGGCACGTCATCCATTTGCCATTTGTTAGGCCAAACATGCCAACATTGGTAATCTAATCTTTGGCCGGCAACCGGCCTCTTCCAGGTTAAATGTATTAAAGGAGTCGAGGAAACCGGGCTTATTTCACAGGCTGTGGCCTGCAGCTTTCTAACATGGCCTGACCCCCCTTCCCACCCCCTTCCCCTGGAGACTGCAGGGGTCAGGACCTCCACAGCATGGAGCTGAGTAAAACACTAACAGAGAGAGATGAGAGGATATTGGAAACATATTCTCAAGGCCTCAGTGCTTTGGAAATCTGAGACGAACATGAGGCGTTAAGTTAGAGCTTTCACTGCTAGCTTGTGTGTGTGTGTTTAAAAAAAAAAAACCCACCAACATGTTTCAACAAGAATTTGATAAAGATATCAGTAAGACAAGGTTGAGGGTTTTTAACACAGCAGCAGCAAAAAAATGTAGCGCTCTGTTCAGAGAAGTATCTGCTACAAGGCACCTTAACCCCCAGCTCACATGTTGGGGAGAGGGATGTTTTGTTTTTAAGGAAGTATATTCTCTCGAGCAACAACTTTCACTTTTATCTGCTGTAGATTTCAATATATCCAGAGCCAACAGCATTGTCTGGTGGACTGGCAGGAGATGTTCCCGGGAATTCTTCAAACTGAGGCTCATCTGTCCAAAACCAAGCGAACAGCCATCAGGGTTCCCAGTGAGTTGTGTTTTCCCCTCAGAGGGGAGGGAATCTTCTACAGAGGTGCCACATACCTGTTTGTGTCAGAGCCCTTGGAGCTCTGTCTCTGGCACAGGAGCAGCCTGAATTCCCTAATAATTTCCCTAACATTAGGAGTGTGAAATGAACAAAAGGCTTTAAGACAACAAAGTGTTCGCAGAACCAGTACTGAACACCAGAGATGCTCTCTGCAGCAGCCTGACATCAAGTTACAGATGAAAACACTTAGGAAAGATTTCCCTAAAAGTTCCTTTGCTTTGAAAACAATACTCAGGATGTTCCACATATAACCCCAAAAAGAGAGATTTCTCTGCCTTTGGTCCACCACAGCAGCCAGGGTTGCGTCGGTTCCTAAAAATCTCATGGACACAAGCTGCCCATTCTCATTATTATCACTGCTTTTATTTGCACATTTCTTTCCAAAGATTAGCTTGGGACGTGCATATCCTCTGCCCTGTCAACATTCATGTACTTGGAGGAAATTTCATACTTAGAGGCATAAAATCTTTTACTCCTAAGCCATAAAAATAAGTACGCAACGCCCATTCTGCACGAAAGACAACTTCTTTGGGTAGTGTCAAACTCCACACTTACATGATGGAAAACTTCTTTCGAGTGCCTCAGCGTGAAAGTCTGTGTGTTGCCACTGGTTCTCTCCTTTGGGAGAAATTTTTAATCGAGCTAAAATATTTGTGGCAAAATGCAGTCTGTTCCTAGACGCTGAGAGTTCCCAGATGCTTACTGAACACTAACTTCGGGAAGCTGGCTCCTTCTCTGCAGTTTGCTTGGTGGTAATGTGTATTTTTTATCAGTTATTTCTTCGGTGCTAATTCATTCAACATCAAACAGGCTGCTGACACTAGTCAGTGAGGTAGGAAACAGATACAAAGGTGGAACCAATCAGCCAAGGGAGAGCGCTCGGCACTTTGGACTGCGCTGGCAAATTGGTGCGACGCACGTACAGAACCCGGCACCCACGAGGAGGCATTTAATGCCACTGATGGAAAGGGGACCAGACAGGACATGGCAGCTGCCAGCAAACTTTGCTTTCTTTAATCCTCTGTTCCTGCATCCCCTTTAAGGGAAGAATGAACTGGGGGAGATGCCTATGATCTGGCTGAAGAGATGACAGACAAGACTGAGGCTTTGGGGGGGCTGCTAGAGGACAGTGACTCTGGACAGTGAAAGGTAAGTGCCATCCCACTCACCAGTTACACTCTGAACAGCGAAAAGTCAGTGCCATCCCATTCACCAGTAACAGCGTAACAGGCCAGTAGCTCAGGCATCCAAAAAAATCACTCTACAGATTTAATTCTCAATGCTTTGGCCTGCCCTCCCAAATACCAGCAATACAAGAACAAGACCTTTGAAATGACATCATCCTACAATACTCAAATGCTGCAAGAAACCTTCTCTGAGTTCTGCGCTTTCTGATTCACGCTTCAAAGTAGAAAAGGCAGAACAGTGTCAGGAAAGCACTTTACCTTTTTTTCCCCGATTGCTTGCCTCAAATTGACAATAAAAACTCATGGCTGAAGGACCTCTCTTAGCCAGCAAATCCACCTACAATGCAGACATGTAGCAGGCTCCCCTGAGAAAGATCACATTCTCATTTGGGTGTGATTCAAAGACCTGAGAGCTATAGGAAGTCTCTCATTTATATTGAGAACTTGGGAGAGGCTGCCACAGAGCCCAGCTGAAATGCTCCAACCATAAACCCCTCAGGACAGGTCCTTCCTCAGGTCTGGAATCTGGAAAACACTTGCCTTATTCACATCCCCTTCAAATGATCTGCAAGCTCTGGCTACAAGGCTTACCTTGCCCTAGGTTTTATTTCTCCCCCAGAAAGAAAAGTTAGTTCAGGAAATGTTTTCTGTTTTGGACAATGATTCCATTTTCCCTATTTGCTACGTGAATTCTCTGTGCAAAGCCAGAGCTGAGTAGGACTGCATTTATAAATATGTTCAATTTAATGAATTTGATGGGATAATGCAACATTTCCCTGCCTGGCTCAAGTCCATCCTTCGGAATATCATTTTCCTTGCTGCTCTCCACATTGGGTTTGTTTTGTTTCTATTTTTTGGTTTGCTTTGTTTCTATTTTCTAACTGACAAAGGTGAAAGGCATTGAAACCTGAACCAGATGCAAATCTGAGACCTACAGGTGTCAGACAGGTTCGTATAAAGATTACTTAAATTAGTGTTTAGTGACTGCTGTGCATTTTGGATCAGGCCTCTTGAACTGGAGGCATGCTTCCTTCAGAAGGAAGCTGTTCAGGGTTCTTCAGTGCTGTTAAGAAACAGAAAGGGAGCTGCTGTGGTGAATTATTGACATGACATTACTCTTGGGACCCCAAAAAAGAAATCCTATTAAATAGAGTCCTTGTGATCTCATTGCTGTGTATTTCATGACTCTTCAAGAGGTTCTGCTAAAGTCATTCACCAAAAATTTCCCCTGGAAAGGCTCAGGGGAGAAAGGGGCTGGATCACCAGTTGGTCTGTTTAGCATTTACTGCCTCTGAAAGCAAGAGTTTTCTTTCTACAAGCAGCACCACTGTCTAAAGACACATGGAGATTCCTGGAGGAAAAATGAAAATGTAGCCAGGATGCAATATTTCACAGCATCCTCCCTTTCCAGGGAGCCCTCAGGTCACAGTACACCTTTACATATTAGAAATATACTACTGACAGTGTTCCCACTAGTAACAGCTACTTCTAAAATCCACAGCCCAAAGTCACAGCGTGCTATAACAAGGGCACATCCTACTAAATGCCTGAAATATTAAATAATCATTGTCCCTAAGCAGAGGGGCAGAGAGAGCTTTCTCCAGGTTATTGCTGATACAATGATGTTTTCAGAGAGGAATCCCGAACCAACGCGCCCCCCGACAATTAACAGAGAGGTTTTAATGAAGTTCTCCTTTACAGAAAGGTTCTTTGGATAAGAACATTGTTCACTACTGATCTCATCCCTCTGGATGTTTGTCTGTTACAGACCCTGGTTACTGATTACATTAATTGTAGGAAATTAATTCTTACCGAGACGTGATCTGGAACCACTCACCCTTTCTCACTTTCATTATCTTTTCCCACTCTTTTTAAGCACATCAGTCAGGATAAAGTCAGTATTTTAAACCCGCTCTTCTTATTGCTTGCACAGCCTAATTCAAGTCTGCAGTACTCCCAGTAGCTGCAACTGGAAAGACTAAGGGGAAGAAATAATGACAGTCCCACCTGAGCCTACCCCAACACTACTTTGAAGGCTCAATTTCAAGGCTACAAACCCAACCCTTCTGGGCAGGCTGTAAACAGGCAATAAAGGACAGGTTGGTGGGTTGAAACCTCCAAATTTAAACAAGAAGCCAAGGAGAAGTCTCAGAGGCACAGCAAGACATATCAGGCTAAAAAAAATAAAGGGCTTTTCCAAAACAGTGAGTTCATTTTATTGCCAGCTGCTCTGGTATCCTGAGGAGAAGGCAGCAGAGTCATTTCAGTAATTTTAGCTAGCTTTCTAGTCTCTTAGATGAAGGAAAAAAAATAATCTGCCACTGAAGGAAAACTATACATACAAAGAAGATTATGTTTAAAAGCTATAACCGTTATTATATTACATTCTCTCTATATAATCAACAGTACGTTTACAAGCTACACAAAAGCTGCAGCTTTACAGATTGATATGAGCACCAGGCAGTGTTGTTTCCCCTTTTACACCCAGAACGGGCCCGTTCAGTGCAATATTCATTGCAGGAGGGTGCAGGTCTCATACACCACGTCATCCGAGAAGCACGACACATGGACAGAAGAGCAGTGGGCAGGTGAATGTCCATCCCCAGAAGAGCCCCAGGGACACTGCCCCAGGCTTACCCCTCAGCAAACCCTCCTGTGGAGAGCAGACACCTTTGCTGTGAGTCACATTTTGGAATTTTTTTTTTTTCATTCTGACATTTCCTGCAGGAAAAAGTGGTGGTGTAAAGTTCAAAGCTCAAGCCTACTTGAAGCACAAAACTCCAAATGACGTTTGACTGAAGTGTAAATGAAGCATGAACTGCTCTTTGCTCACCAACAGGTATTAGCAGAGAGCTCCCTCATCTTACCCTTCACTGTGGGATGTTTCCTCCTCTCACAAGCAGGTGTCATGAGCAGACTTCACTGCCTGTCACTGAAATGCTGACATCAAGTGATGCAAAAGGCTGGAAGAATTCGAGGAGGACAGGACTTTGGCAACAAACCGTTTCATGTTCTCTGGCTTTTGGTGGTGTTTTTTTTAATCAATACTCAATACCATTATACATTAGATATATATTATATACTTAACATCAGCCATAGACAACTTTCCTGAAACACTCCCTTGTCTCTTCAGTTAAGACTCCAGAGCTCAGAATATCTCTGGCAAATACAAGCAGACCTTCAGGAAAACAGGTCATTTTGTATTTAGTATTTTCAGTATCCAGTATTTTCAAGACATGAACAATACCTATTTTTTTTTTTTAAATACAAACCAAAGGCTTTCATTATCAAACACAAACTAAGGCCAACCTCAAAACCGACCAACTAAAAATAAAAATGAAAGGGAAGTCTTTTGTGAGTTGTCTTCAACCACTCGCCGCCTCCGCGGCTGTCTGCACAAAGTCGCCGTAATCAAACTCCTCTTTCCACGGCACGAGCAGGGTTCTTCTAGAACCTGACTCAATCAAACCCTGTCCTGAATCACAGCTACATGACCCCTTCCCCTGTGGAGGATGAAGAGAAGTGAGAGAGGTTTTCTCTTTGTCTGAAAATCACCCTTTCTCTGCAACATACAAGGAATTAAAAGGGAGTAAGAAACCGTGCTGGAAAATACTAAGCAAGATCTAAAATACACTTGAAGCAATAAACTCGGATTCCTCTGTCACTTCAAATGGTTAGTTTTGCAGCTGAATCCAGTTCATAGGGGGTTTTCCCATCCCATAGACTCCTCTGAGGGGGAGCAGAGGACAGCTAGTCCCATAGCGTGCTGTCTGTGAGCAATCAGGGAAATGAAAACTGGGCCTTATTCCCTTTTTTTTTTTTTCCCCTCCCCCCTCCCTTACTTTTTTTCTTTCTTCAGAGGAGACAAATTTCTCAGTGTTGCCAATCTCAGGGGTGAACGTGGAAAGAGAATAAAACAGGAAAGAAAGGGTAAGATTATAGTTCACCGGGGTTCTAAAGTCTCAACAGAACAAAATATGTTTGGGCTGCTCCACGTTAGGCATTGTCTAGAGGATTTTTTTCCTCTGGTAATCTGTTCCTTCCGGTGAGAGCCCTCCATACGTGAGGCTTTGCCTGTAGCTCCCTTCACATCCCATAAGGAAAGACAATATATCCTAAATACCTTCTTGATATATGGCAAATAGCCGCTTTCAATTTCCAATCACTCTCTTCACTTTTGCCCATATGTTGATTGGAATCTATTCCGAAGATGATGCCTATTTATTTTCTGGGCTGGGTACAAAGCGGGGGAAGCTCACAGAAGTTAACTTTCTGGGGAATTTCAGAAATGGCTTTAAATTACAGTTGAACGGAGGGACATTCTGATACAAATTGTTCCCCCAACTCGGCAGTAAATCACGTGGCAGGCATCTCTCATGCAGCTGCGAGAGTAGAAGGTCGTCTTTCTTATCAGGAATAACAGTTACAAAATACTAAACTGAGAAGTAATGCAAAGGAGGATGACAAAGGAAAGAAATGGAAACTTTAATCTGTGCGGAACAGTTAACTTGCGAAAGCATCGTGATTTGAGGGATGTAAATGTTTAGGAGAGGAGGAAGAGTGAGGAGTCCCTCTGTTTTTATAAGGTACAATTCCTAGCAAGTCACTGTATCGTGTTTTGTCTTTCCCTGCTATACTCTCGCTCACAGGGAAATATGACCAGATCCAGCAGTGACTCTAATTTTCAGGAGAAGGAACGTACAGAGAAATTCTGTTTTCAGCTCCTGTTAGTGTGAGGAGTGTGATGCTCTCGGGATGATTTCAGTACAGTTTAGACAGGGGACTTTTGTTGCTCCCGCAAAATGGCTCAGAATATGTCAGGGATGTTCCTGAACTCCTGATGCTCAGACTGACACGACTGATCCTATATCCAAAGAGTAGGAACCGAGGAGACATTTATTCCAGCCTGGGCTCCTTACCACCTCAAATCTCTTCCTAATGCTATCAAGGTGCAAAGAGTCTCTTATCTTCTGTAAGAGAAAACTCTTAACAGCTCACAGGCACCAGATCCACTGCTGTAATAAGCCCAGAGTGAAGAACAAGACAAAGCAAAGAACCGAAATACAAGATCAGAACCTGAGGAGGTGACAAATGGGATCCTAAACACTGCTTCATTCCAGCTTCACATCCTTTCTTTCTCCAGTGACTCCTGACCGCAGCTGGTCTTATTAGAAACAGTTGAGAGGTTTTATTTTTTAAAGTCTTGAAAAAGACACTGCTTTTTTTAGTTCTTTGCTTCTTTCATATATCGTGCATGCCTTTAAAAGATTACAATCAGAATCTGGTAAGTAACTTCCATCCAATTCAAATTAAATCTTCGTTAAAAATAAGTTCATTTTGTCATTCACTCAAAACTGATATCCAACATCCGTATTTGTACAAGAAATCGAACCCCCTCCTTGTAATACTTATTTTGCATGAGCAAATATTGAAATACCTTAAAATCTGGGAGTACATCCATTTGTTAATTTATTATTTAAAATTAGTCAAGCAATTTTTATAACCCTTTTCATGACCTCTAGCTAACAAATGACTTGTTACTAACCCTTCAAACTTTCCACACAATTAAAAAATGATTAACAACTGATGAATGGGCTACAATTGAAGAAATTAGGTTGCAATTAAGAAGACATTTAAATGAATGTTTAAAACTACTTGGATTATAATTAGAACCAGATCAACTACGAAGGTCACTTTAGAGTGGTGTTCTTGTGGCATCAGAGATAATTCAGCCAATAAAGCCGAGCCGGGAGATTTTCGTGGTCACTATCGGCACGGGACCGTGCGTGGCTGGAATCCACCTCAAAGGATTAACTGAGCCAGCCAAAGCCAGAGGCTAATCTTAAAACTGACCCCAGGTCTCCTCCTTTAAGCTGCAGTCTCATCAGCGTGGTCCTTTCAGAAACAAAAAGTTGCTGCATTACTCTCTTGAAAGCATCTCAGTGTTCCAGCCAGAAAGGATACGAGAAATACGATGGCACGAGAACAGAAGAGATAGGATTTATCAATTTCTCCCTGACACACCGGAACCTTCATGCACCTCTAAGTGAGCAACTGGTCAGATGTCACCAACAATTTTAGCCAACTACAGGAGAGTTTTCAGTCATGGTGACAGAGAGTCCTTCATCGATGGAGGGCTGAAAGCAAGGTAATTGCACATAAAGTACTGGGAATAGATTATTATTCTTGGCTGCTCTGACAATCTCAGCCATATTTCAAGGCACTCAAAGGAAAGGGATTTTCAATCTTTCAAGGGGGGTTGGACACCTATTTCAAATGGCTTAAGGCAGTTTTGAAGATCTCGGTGAAGAGCTAATACTTCACCAACCCAGCATACTAAAAGCCATCCCTCATTTACAAACAAAAAATCACTATCAATATTTATTCACTTTATCATTTCTGCACAGCAATTGCTCCACCCAAAGCCAGTAATTACTAAATACAAGCCAGGAAAATTTGCAGGTTCATGTGACAAACCTTTGGGCTCACACAAGAAACTACACCAAACGAAAACAAAGAGATCCACTAAGACAAACCCAACAACTTTGATTAATCATTTTCTTCAAAGAAGTAACCAACTCGAGTACTGCTACTGAATGCCAGAATTTCTGGAGGCACACTGAGGTCTGTGTTTACCCCCCTGGTCACTCCCAGTCCCACTGCCACTGACCAAAACGTTGCCTTTTACTGCACTCAAGTTCCCAAAGCAATCTCTTCTCCCTCCTCATCACCAGAAGGAAATGGCATCACATTTTTCATTGAATTACTACTCCAGAAGACTCCGTTTTCTGTGAATCCTCCCTTTTTCTCTGCTCTGGGGGACAAGTTAGGCCTTTCCTTTGGGTTTGTGTTTTGACCAGCTCCTAGCACACGGGCAGAGCTTACCGAACAGCAGGACACGCGGCTGCGTCTGTTACCACAGCAGAGCGGGTGCCTGGGCATGCTGCTTAGCAGCTCCCATCTTCCAAAGATGGTGTGTTGGAGCCTCTGACAACATCTTTAAGACAGACTAAAGACTCTGTTGGCCGTGTTGACACCTGTCCAGCTGGACTGGATGGCATGACCCAGTTCTGTATACTGAAAGATACCTGTGTCTTAGCAGCCTTCCACCCTGGAAACACACTGCCACCTTCTGCACCACGTCCCATTGACTGTTTCATCCCAAGCCCAGCTCCTCACACTGCACTAAACACCTAAGGAAGGATAATGCAAGTGAAATGACTCATTTGCTACTAAGAATAGCTTGCACTTTCACCTTACGTGTCACCTCGGGCTCTCTAAGTAGGTAGCAAGAGCTGGGGAACACCACGACAGCTAGCTCCCCATAAGCACAGACTTGACCAAGAAGAGGGAGACTGGGCTACCCCACAGGTGACTTCTGCAGCTGCCTTTACAAGAGCCCCTGGATAAGATTTGTTCCGTGTATCTCCTTGTAGCTCATTTGTTTCTATCTTATTTCCTTTTTTTTTTTTTTTAATTCAGGACGGAGGCTGAAGGCTCTTTCTAACATACAAAACTTGTAAGACTAAACCATTAATTAGCTGAAGTACTACGCCTGGTAAGAAAGCAGATGGCAAGTGTTAAAGGAGAGAGGTTTTCAGACACGCGGTGCCCGTGCTGGGACCATACGTCCGAGATGGCTCACGGAAGGGGAAAGGCTGGCTGCACATTTCCCAAACTGAGGCCTGCAAGGGATCTCTTCAGCCTCACCTGCACAAATGGAGCTGAACTCAGTGATTTGAGGACCAGCTGCCATGCTCATGCTTGTTCCATGAAACTAAGACAACGCTCAGTGGAGTGGTTTCTACCCGAAGCATGAAGACTGTTGCAGAACAGAAAAGACAAGGGCTTTGCAGATTTAAAGCACAGAAAGGTAAATAAAGGAGCTGCAAACCAGACTGAGGTTTGATTTGGGGAAGGTGTATCTTAAAATGGTGTAGAACAGCAGTTTTGTGTCCAATTCTGGGCCTCTAAGTTCAAGAAGGAGAAGGAACTGCTTGAAAGAGTCCAGCATAGAGCCACAAAGATGATGGAGTGGAGCATCTCCCTGCTGAGGAAAGGCTGAGGGAGCTGGGGCTCTTTAGCTTGGAGGAGACTGAGGAGTGACCTCATTCATGTTTGTAAAGATGTAAAGCGTGAGTGGCTCTGCTCTGTGATGCCCAATGATAGGACAAGGGGCAATGGGTAGAAGCTGGAACAGAGGAGGCTCCAAGTAAACATGAGGAGGAACTTTTTCACGGTGAGGGTGACAGAGCCTGGCCCAGGCTGCCCTGGGAGGTTGCGGAGTCTCCTTCTCTGGAGACATTCCAAACCCACTGGACACATTCCTGCATGACCTGATCTAGGTGACCCGGTGCTGGCAGGGGAGATGGAGTAGATGGTCTTTGGAGGTCCCTTCCAAGCCCTACCATTCTGTGGTTCTGTAGAGCAAGAGGTGATCTACAAACTAGCACAAATGGGCATTTTCAGAGAAAGCAGAGACCAGTCAGTTCAGGAATAACTACGGATGCCTTCATTCATGGATCAAACACAGGAGCAGGAAAATGGATAGACAAGAAAAAAGATACTTTGCTAGACAGAAGGAGATGAAGAACTCAAGCTCTGTGTTGTCCTAGACCTCTTCAAACGACCGTCATCAGCCCTCCTCTTCCCAGAGGATTCAATACTCATTAAATTCACTCTTACGCTGGGAAGGGTAGGTGGGAAAAGAAAACAAAATGACCCACTGAGACCAAATCCAGAGCTGTTGTAAAGCCTACAGAGTAGTTCCAACCTCCCCTTGGCCTGAGCCAAGCTCCCACCATCCACTGTCCCTTCCGATGTCAAGTTGATGGATTACAACTTCCTAATGTGGGACTGATGCATTATGACATCCTAATGTTGGGACGATTGATTGTGACTCTTTTTTTAAGCATGGCTTACTAGGCAATTATTGACACCATCCATGCATTAGAGCCCTAATTCAGCAAAAAAGGGCTGACAGGCCAGTGCTGTGGGAAAAGATTAACCTATTCCAAATTTTATAGATCAGGGTGAGACGGGGCTTGTTCTGGGACAGGGCCACCCTCTCATTACAGGCCTTTGGAGACAGCAAAAACTAAACAGTTTATGCCACATCTTGAAGAAAATTGCTTTATCCCTTCACCTTTAAGTGGATTCAGACGCTGCCAGTTGACTTGGGAGTGCTTTGGGGTCAGTGCACACACGCCGGAACATGGAGAGGGGAAAAAAAAAAATGCAAATAAAGGAAAGAGAGAGGTAAAAGCCAACGCTGTCAGCTCCTACCCTCTAACATCTGTGAATAATGGAAGTGCGGAACCAAGGCTGGGAGCGGGGAGGTGAAGGGAGAAAGGGATGGTTGTAACAGTGACAAACAAGTCTAAAGGGACTTCTCTCCTCTCAAATGTCGCTGGGGGAAGTAGACAGGAGACGGGGGAGGTAAGGAAGAGAGAAGGTCACGGCTGTAATACCCAGAGCGAGTGGACAATCAAATGTTTGCAGCTGGGCTAGGAAATGGCAATCCAGTTGCAGAGCACATCTGGCTCCCTCGCTGCGCGCCATGGGGGCCACCTGGTTTTAATCATGCTGGGATCACCTTTGAAAAACAGAACTTAATCATAGGCCTAGTCCCAGCAACAGTGTTACATCCAGACTTCTCTCCAGGGGAGCAGAGGGAGGGAAGGGGGGAGAAGATGAGTTAGGAAAAAAAAAAAAAAAAAAAAAAAAAGGTATTTCTCTGTGTTTTACTCAATCAAGCCCGGAACTTCGTCAACAATTTCCTCTTTGTTGGGATAAAGGGAGTCACTTTTGATTTTCTGCCTCTTTGCACTCCATTCCTGCTTAGTTTACACTTTTCTTACAGTTATTTAGGCAGGTTACACGTGTGGGTGCTGAAGAGCCCAGCAAGTAGAGCAGCTGCTATTTAAGGAGGCGTTGCCTCACCAGCCCACCTTGTCCCACCACAGAAATGGACAAACGCACTGTACTTCGGATTAAAGGGCCTTACACCTTTCCTGGATAGTCCTCCAGAACTCAGCCAGGGGTGCCATGAGGACAAGCCTCTCTTGGCTCAAAAAAAGCCTGACCGGCATCATCCTTCACCATAATGGCCACGCTGGCTCAAAAAGAAAGCCTGCCCCATCTACACTTTCCTTCCAACACTGGCTGGCAGCAGATGCTCTGGAGAAAGCTTCAAGAAACTGTGCAAATACAGAGTGAGCACCCCTGGCCCCACCTCGTAGGTTTTATCAAGCACATTTTTCAAGACATGCCTTCTCTCCCAGATTAATTAAAATCAATCAACACATTTTGACCTGAAACATGCTGAGGGGGAGAGGGAAGAAATGCCCGTCCAACCTTGGACATGGTACCTTCTGAGAAGACCAAAACCAGTTCAGCAGTTGCAAAATATCTGCATCATTTGCTCTTCTAGTATCATCTAGAACCCATGTCAGTACCCGAGAAAAAAACCCAAACAAAACCCCAGCTCTCTCTTCACTTTCTTTGCCTCCTCGTTTCTAATCTCCGTAATTTCTCATCTCTAAAAAAGAAGCAGCTGAGCAGCCTGTGCTAGAGGGCATGAGAATCCTGGACACGGTAGAAAACAAGCACTCATTGCTTTTTCATAATACTTTTCCACAGTAATTTGAGGGCATCAAGTGGAGGAGCAGCTGTCAGGTTCCGAGTAACAAAGGCAGCACTCCTTCACACAGAGCACTGTTGAACGATGGAACTCACTGCCATCGGTTGTGACAGATGCCAAAAGTTTACGTGGATAGAGATGGACGAGGACAGAAAAAAGAGGGAGACAAGGCAGAAACCAACCTTTAAAGTAAAGCTTTCTAGGGGCAGAGACAAAGGTATCGAAACCACAGCGTCCCTAAACAGAAAACAAACTGTTAATTCTTGTGGACTAGTTGCTGGAGCAGCAGTAGGTTGGTTCATGAAGCCAAAGTCTCAGCCTTATTTCTTTCCCTTCACATATCTAACTTGAGCCAACTACTCTAGCAGAAGAACAGAAGATGAAACAGAGACATGTAAAGAAGGCTGTTCAGTTCCTTACAGTCCAGTCCGTGTGGTAGGACCGAGGAGCACGAAGACATGACCTGACAAGACTCAAGATGTGCAATTGACGCCTTCCAATAATGGAAATGAAACCTCAAACTTTCAATTCTGCTTATCAAATGCTTCAAATAACCTTTCTGTTCAGATCAGATCACGAATAATCTTCTGTGCGTGTATTTAATTTTGTCACAGATACTGGGATTAGACTCACTGGAATGCTTCAGCTACTTCACACTGTTGTCATGCTGCAAAGGAGCTTTAGATACAGCTTAACCACACCAACCACAAGTTGGTTTGTATCTCATTAGAAAAACGACTTAATTTCTGGTGTAATCTTGTATAGGAGCTCAAATCTGCAACAGCCACAGCCTCAGTATTGTAACATAATCTAAGGTATTATAATAAAAATAAACATAGTCAAACAGTATTTTACACATGTTAATTATTACTAAGGGAGAAAATCCTGTCGGGTAGGTATGTGATAGTAACAGTTACCTTATTTTACAGGCAGAGAAACCGAGCCAGAGATTGAGAAGTTAAGTGACTTGCCCAAAGCCATGAAGAGAAGCGCAGTTAGAGCAGGGACTCATAAGCAGGAATTCCCAGCAGCCCTGCAGGCTACAAGGTCCTTTTCTATGCACCTTTTTCACAATTCCCAAATGAGTTCCACTTGACTCCAATGGCTCCTGAAGAGATTTTCTGATAACAGGACCCGCCTGTCAGAGAATACCAAGACCTTTAAAAGTTATCTTGATTTTGAGGAGGTTGGCTGCATATTCTTTCCCAGCTTTGGCCTGGAAGTAGTGTAAGAGCATTCAAAACATCTTGACTCAGTGAAAAGAAAGTGATCTGTTTTTTCTGTACCTGGCTAAAGCAAATCCCTGGAAACGGCCTGAGAACAGACACGATGTTTGGTAGCCAGCATATCACGCTAGTCTGTCTTTCTATACTAAAAGTCTTTTGCCCTGTAAAATGATAGGAAGGGAAGACAGCCAGGGCTGACATTGCTTGGAAACACAAGGCTCGCTGTGCCACCTGCAGGGCTAGCTGGAAAAAATGCCTGCTTGGAGGGATTAGCACCATCTCGAAACCAGGAGCCACCGTTTCTATCTTGGATGGAGCAGCTTTGCAACGTCTGATTAGCCTGGTGAGCAACAACATAAAGCTGACTACAGAATGATCCTGTCTGGCTCCACTGGGATGTTTCACTCCATTGCTGCCTGGGCTCACCCGCCTGGTAAGTTTATTATATTCTGTTGAATGGGGGAACCTAAAAAACCCTGAAAACAGAGACAACAATCGAAACCAGAGTTACACAATCTACCTCCAAGTTCTGTGGGACCCTCTCCTACCTGTATCTACCTCCGTTTTCCTCTGCACTGAGCTGCAGTTCTTCCCAAGGACTTTCACATTACGCTTTGCTTCTGACTTAATGCAATTATCTCCCCGTAACGAGTTGCCAAAATTTCTCCAAACAGACACTTTTACCCAGTGTTTTGCTGGAGCAAACGACCTGAACAAAGGAGTTCAGGATTTGGCCTGCATATAAACCCAAAACTAATCTAGAAAACAACCAAAGATTTTCTGGATGATTAAAAATGTAGGTTTTCTTTTGGCTGAGGATCACTTTACTTTCTTTATGGGTTGGTGAGACCCTCCAGTGGAAGACAGCAGCCATAAGAAGCTAAAAGAGATCTGTGGAGTCATTGTGCCTTTGCTCACCATGATACATGCTGGATAGGCAGTCCAGAATAGTGAAGTCCTCTTCATTCCATCCTTCTGCCAACATATGACTATTCCCCAACAGACTGATCGCTAGTGCTTTCTGCAGTGTAGCTTTAAATGTCCCCAGAGACGGAGTTTCTACCACTTTCACTAGAAAATCGTTTACATAGGCTGGTAGATTCAGCCCCTGGGGAGACTTTTTTATTGTGTTTTGTTTCAGTGAGAGCCTTGAAGGTGTTGGTCAGTGATTGATTATTGTTTGTATTGTGGTAGCACCTAGAGGCACCCGCTGAAACTGCAGACCTGTGTGCTAGGTACTGTACAGAAGCAGCCTGAGGAACCGACTCCCTCTCGAGCACCTCGCAGCAAGGACAGTTGGGCCAAGCAAAGAGGTACAGAGAGAGAAAATGATTTGCCAAGACCAAAGAGTGGCATGTAAACGTGGTGAGGAGTGGAAACAAGTTGCTATAAATGTGAGTCAACTCCTGAATTCACACCTAGGCACAACGTCCAGAACACCACCTTGAACAACCAGGTGATAGGTGTATACCCCTGGGAGCAGTTTATGATGCAAGGAGAACAAAAAATAATCATGCTGCAAAGTAAAACAGTAATTCCATGAAAACTAAAGCCCCGGAGGGATGAGGTTTGATTCACATGGCTCCAGTGCTTTAGCAGAAGCCACTTGCAAGCAAGTTAAACCTCCACTGCAGTTTTCTCTCAAGGCACAGGGAAAACAGGGAGAATTGAGGACAGTAGCAGAAATGAAGAAAAATAAAGTAAGTATCAAAGGTTAAGCCACCGGCTGAGGTTGCAGGAGTTGGCAGATTATGTGATCTCCTTGTATTTTAATTCAATTCTTCCTTTGCCACTTTAAACAAATCCTCACTTCTGGAAACCAGCGGCCTCCTTCCCATTTGTTCTCAGCTGAGGTTTATCACCAGAAGCAAGCACCCAGACTAAACTACCTTCTAGAGTTAGAGCAAATCATTCCCTGACTTCTCAAACAGCAGGAGGGACACAGGTATTACGATCAAGGCTAACACCTTCATTCAACCAGACTCTCCAGTTAGGGAATCACTCAACAGCTCTGCAAACAGAATCCAAGATCTCACTGATTTCATTACTTTCTTTCTTCCCTGGGCAACTCTTGATCATAAGTCATCAGTGAACAGAGATACAGCACCACATTTAAAGAATAATAATAAAAGAAATACTGTACTGTGGTGTCTGTTCATCTGATGGATGGTTAAAACAGAAGTTAAAACTTGAGATGCATAAATAACTGATTTTGCATTTTACTCGCATTATAGAAAACACAAGAAAGACAGATTAGTTGGGCAGCAGCCCAAAACAAACAGAATTATTTCAGATTGCTTTCCAGTGAACTTAAAACCAGAAACAAGTAACATCTTGGCTTCAAACAAAACATTTCATTTGACCCAAGGAAAAAAAAAAAAAAAAGCTTTAAAAGTAACACTGAAGTTAATTTCTAAGTTTCTCATTTGAAACAAAAATACCAAACTGCTTTTCTCTCCCAGTGTCCAAGAGTTTTGACCAGTTTCAAAAACTGGTAGTAGGGCATGTTGTCTCTGTTTAACCAGTATAGCTCAGCGCCCACTGGGGAGATGCTCCCTATTTCCCATAGTCAGGAAATACAGATTTGACCCAAATCTCTTATTTCCTGAAAAGAACAGTATTTGGCCAACAAGTGACTCAGCTTTGCCCTCCTCACTCCTGACAGAGCCCTGCATCTGGTTACTACACTGGAAAGCACGAAGACAGGGAGACTGAAGAGACCCTCTCTCCCTAGGTAACTAAATGCACGTTGATCTGATCTACCTACATTCTGGGCTGGCCCTGGTGACACCATGAGCGACTGGCCTGCTGTCCCATAGCAGACATTCTTCCAAAGGGGTGGTAGAGGTTGGTATGGAACTTCACAGGCTACACCTAAAGTTTTTGAATCGTTAGGTCCCCCATTTTCTAATCATTAGGTCCCCCATTTCCCACGAGCGTTCACTTCCCCCACGAGCAAGGAATACCAGACAACAGGAGGATCTCATCAAAAGACTGAAGCTCCACTCCTCGTGCCGATACTGAGTCAGACTGGAGAGGGCACTGAGGCATATGCTGAAATGAAGTGCTGCCATTCAGTCTGAAAGTCGGGGCAGGACTGACTGTGTGCTAAGGGATGCTCTCACTCCTGGTCTCTCTCCTCCCGTGATTCATCCTGGGAGAATGTACTCGCTCACAGCATATGCCACCATCACGTGGATCCTCCTGTCTCATTCTTGAGGTTTGTTTACGAGGCTGAGAAAAGCTATCAAGAAGCTCACTATAATCCATGGTGTGTCTAAAATTTCCACAAGAGCCCTCCTGAGTCACGAAGATGACAAATGTGTATCCAACAAGGACCGTTCTCTGCTCCTTCAGTTTCAGCAATTCAAAATGAACATTCAGAGCATCATGACCCTGTGAAGCCCAATCGTGTGTCCCTTGAGACCATCTCATTCCTTTCTCATTCCCCCTCCAGCCCCCTCATCAAATAAAGCCAAGAGTACGTGCGTCATTCTGACACATACCCTTCAGGAAGTGATGGGAATAGGATAGATTTTCTTCCTCCTAATGCCCTGACTCTGTCCCGACAGCACGAGGTCCCTCATTCCCACAGTAACAGGCCTCCTCTGCCACAGAGCCCGACGGTAACCTGAGGAGCCATGACCAATGTGATGTCGGATTAGCATCGCTCTGCGACACCGTCAGCAGCATTCTGCTGGGCTCTTTAAGAGAATATCCTGCTGTGATTCACAACAAGTCTTGTGTTCGGGAGACACAGAGATCTCATCCAGCAAATTAAAACGCGCTACAGTGAATTTCAGTATTTCTGCCTGGAGGTCTCCGAGGAACTGACCTAAATGGGATGTGTGCTATATGAAGAGTAAAAGCCACCTGCTACAGAAAGCCTGGGCTCTGAACCCACCTGGGACAAAGGAGCACAACCAACAGAACGAGCGAGACCACGACCGGGCTGGAACCCCAAAGGCTGCTTCTCAACTTCTCCACGGTTTGGCAAAGTAAGAAACAGGTTGACCTCACTGCAGCAATTTGTCTAAAAGACGCCGGGTCATACATCAGTAACTCCAATCCATCCGGCATTATTCACCGACGCATCCTTGTTATCTTAGTTACTAATCAGAGAAACGTGGGGCGGCTCACACACGGGCCGGTGAGACCACTGGTCTGACCAGCACGGCTGGCTGCGGAGGAACTACCACAAAAGCCAAATGCTCTGAAGCCCCCTGCTTCAGTCGGGTTTAACGGCTCTGTGACAGACAGACAGAGCATCAGGTACCAGCCGAGAACAGACCGGTGTGCTGAGTGCACTGAGATATTGAGAACGCTCTGGAGGTGAGAGGGAAAAAAAACCCAAAAAGCTGAGCAAGTGGATGAAGGAATGTGGGAATTATTTGCTTTTTTTGCTTGATGAATACCATAGTGCCAGAGAAAAATGCTGCATCCCAACAAGGAGAAGTGAAATGGGCAGGGAGAAATAAGAAGAATGTAACTGCTATCGCTGGAACATGCCAAGAATGCATTGCTTAACACCTCTTTTCTTTTAAAATGGGTTTTTTACGTCCTCAAAAAGTCAGATCTGTGGTTTTGCCTCTCCTTGGGAAGTCACTGCTTAGATCAGCACAGCACTTGCTAAATCCATCGCTGGCAATCACTCCCTTTTTAACTGAATGCACAGGGTGCCATCCAGTGCAACACTCCGAGCGCTTGCTCAGCAACAGAGCAAACCCACCTAGGAACTTACTGCTGCCCTGGGCCCGGCTTAGTTTGTGGAAGCCAGCAACATCCAAGCCCAAGGTAGTACGCATCCCGACCTGAAATATGCATCCAACTGCTGGAAAGAGTCCAGCGCAGAGCCACAGAGATGGTGAATGGAGTGGGACATCTCCTTGCTGAGGAAAGGCTGAGGGAGCTGGGGCTCTGTAGCTTGGAGAAGAGGAGACAGAGGGGTGACCCCACTGACATCTATAAATATGTTAAGGGTGAGTGTCAGGAGGCTGGAGCCAGGCTCTGCTCAGTCATGTCCAATGACAGGACGAGGGGCAATGGGTGCAAGCTGGAACGTGGGAGGTCCCATGTAAACATGAGGAGAAACTTTCATGGCGAGGGTGACAGACACCGGAACAGGCTGCTCAGGGAAGTGGTGGAGTCTCCTTCTCTGAAGACATTCAAAACTCACCTGTACATGTTCCTGTGTGACCTGACCTAGGTGATCCTGCTCTGGCAGGTGGGGTGGACTTTGGAGGTCCCTCCCAACCCCGAATGTTCTGCAATTCAAACAGAGTTTGATTTACACCAAAAGACCAAACCCGCTCAGCTGTGTGCGGCGGCTCCTCCTTTTTTCTCCCTCTGGCCTCCCACGTTACAGATGAAAACAGCAGCGCATCTGGCATTTACCGAGCATCAAATACTTCTCCGAGACCTCCTAGAACAAACAGGCCCCGGCTGCCTGCCTCAGAGCTGCTGATAGGTCTCCAGCATTGTGCAAGGGGTCAGACTTAGGAACTGTCAACAGCTTCCTAATGTATGCTCTTTCTCTGGGAAAGGGGGTCCCAGGTTTTATAGCCTAATAGATTCGTTAATCGGAACACACACAGGCTGGGAAAGCCACTGTTTGTTTTCTCTGACAAGTTTGGCATTTTCCTCCTGGGAGCCAGGAAGCTTTAAAGGCGTAAGACTCTCCTACTTAAGTGGACAAGAAAACCAGTCTGGACAAACTGAGACATGTCACCGGGGCTGGTTAATTCTGAGCCAGAATGTGCCATTTTAGAGACTTTACAACAACATCAATGTCAGGGTAAAGGAAATTAAATTCCCCTCCCTCTCCTCCCCTGATGTCTCCATTTTCTCCAGGCTTCCACTGCTGTACCTAAGGACAGCGTTTGGCCCATCTCGGGCACGAGACACGCGAGTACAGCGCTGATAATGACGTTCCCTTCGGAAAGGGGTTGCAGAGGGATGGCTTAAAGCAAAGCAAGACTGTCTTGTGCAACACTGGCAACGTGCCTGCGAACCGCTTCTGTTCACCGGTGACAACGGTTTAAAAGCCAGGAACGTGAAATGGCAAACCGAGCAAGCAAAGCTTCAGAATGAAACTACACACCCACCTGTAAATCAGCCCTTCTCACCCTGTGATGTAGACTCTGCCATCACAATAAGGACTTGCTATAAATAACTCACAGAGAATCTCGGAGGGGAATTCCAAGTGTTTCCAAGACTGTGTAGCCCATCCACTAAAAATAACACCAACAACAAAAAAAGGTATCTTGAAACCTAGAAGCTGCCACAATTTATTACAGTTTAATGGCCTGGATGAGACAAGAAGATTGCAGTCTAAGATTTTATGCCGTCAAGAAGAGGAATCGACAGGGGGATTTCAGCAGAAATAATTTTAGCCTCTTTTTCATCACGTCTTGCTCAATAGTGAAACTTTCTGTCCTAGGAAATCACGCCAACACGAGGACTAAATCCTCTCCGTCTGAAGGGACCCCTTGCTGTGCTCCTGGCACAAAACAAACGTGATGGTCCCTACTCAGCGTGCAGCTCAGCGAGTCCCCAGGCCACAGCCTCCCACCACTTGAGCATTTACACCAGGGGATGTCTTCAGTTCTTCTCCTACTTTTTCAGCTGTTTCTCTAAGCACCTGCTGTAGGGCACTGTCAAAGCGCGCTTCTGGGAATAGAGGGATCCTCTCTGCAACGCAACCAGGTCTGAGAGCCTGCTTCACGGGCACATTCCCATTTTGCCTTTGTGCCACTGCTCCATCCTTCTTCCCTTTGACTGGCATCCCATGGTTTCTACAACCTCTCCTGGCTCTAGTACTGCAGTTATTAAAACACTGCATGACAGGTGAAGATGAGATCAAGGAAGGCCAAGGAGAGCTGAGTCCAACAGCAGTTCCTTGCAGGAAGAACAGTCATTTACCAGTCTTTAGAATGGGAACTAGCTTTACCTTTGATTTTTAAGTACACCACACCTCCCCCCCCAAAGTCACTTCTCCTGTCACAGGTTGAAGCAATGCTTCTATCTTGCTGAAGTCAAAGCATGTCCCATTGAAGTTACAATGAAACGCCGTGCTTAAGTGCTTTGCTGAATCAGAGCCATGATAACTATCCATTAGGCTTTGATCTGGTTAATGTTTGTCCAAATATGGCCCCACAACGGGAAAGCAATGAACCATTATTAAAAGAAGGAAGGACAGCTGGAATTATTTTAGTGTACAACTGCATGCACAAACACACACCAAGAGAGCAAAAAGCTGTTCTTGTTACTCTTCAAATAATTCTTCTCTCATTCCCTTAGTTACCAAACTATTAATTAGGGTCTTATTTTAGTCCTGACCCCCCTCCTTTAATGTACTCAGTGCTCATCCAATTTACACACAGTTTATCTTGGCAAAAACAGAAAGGGAGGGAGAAGAATCTCTGCGGAAGGGTGGAGGGGGAGAGGTGTGTGTTTGAGGGGAGTCACTGCAGTCATCACCCAGTCACTGAAGAGTTGAAGAAGGAGAAAGACTAAGGAGGCTTAACTCTTCTCGGTATTTATGCACGATAGAGATGTGATATGTATAACTGAAAGGTAATTAAGTAAATACTTGCTGCTGCTTCTCCACTTACACACAGAAAGTTGTTCTGTCCATTTCTTAACAAAAGAAACCAGCCTGTTCCAGTCTAGCTTCTTGAGAAGCAGGTTAGTCACCAGAACACACGGAAAGGTGACCTCTCAGCACGACGTCAGACAGAAGCGACTCTACCCGTGACAGAAGCTGAACCAAACACAAGGTCTATCCTCAGTGAAGTCCCCGACTTTCTTCCTCTTTCCAATCTGAGCATTCCCTCCTCTGCTAGAGGTTACAAAAGTCTTCTATCATGAGATTTGCTTACAGACTCTTGGTGATGAGCTAACGGCCATCGCCGCTGCGCGCTCCCGCCCTCCCTTCCGTGACAGCGCTGACTAAGAGAGGAGCCAGATCCACCTTCAAGCACATGGGTGGTTCCAGCACTTTCAGCTGATGGACTGCAGCAGAACGACACCATTATTTTCTCAATCTTCCTGAGCTCTTTCTCTGATGACAGGAGTTGAGGACTCCAATTCACCTTTGCCATTGCAAAGATACCGTGTGTTCTGTTTGGACAGCAGAGGTTTAAGAGATAAGCAAACAGACTTTGCGGTATGTTCCGATTAGAAAACACGAGTAAAAAGGCTCTCTTGATCTGACTGATGAGGCTATTCTAAATGAGACAGACATTCTCTTTCAAAACGGTCTTCCCTTCATCCACAGATGATAAAGAGCAGTTTCTCAGAGCTACAGAGGACGGGCCATTTCTCCTGACTCCAAGAGAGGGCCGTGTGTCTGCGAGCAAAGGTGCAGCTGCAGCCACGTGCGGATACCTGTATTCAGCCTCCCAGCATACTGCTTTTCAAAAGAACCTCCTCACGCTGCTCCACCTCAAGGAAACATAAATATCAAAGGCAAGCTTAGCAGTAGTGTGACTAAAGGAGCCGCTTGCCCTATGTCTGGCATGGACAGGAGGTACCACCCTGCCCGTTTCCTGGTTTCCACTAGAACTAGTGCAAGAAAAATCCTGTCCCCGTTCCCAAAATCCTGTCCTGGCAGCCGTGCTTCAAAGACACTGCCCTGGGGATAGCAACTTCACGTGCAAACCAGGGACATTCCCCACAAGCTGCTGTGACTGGTAACAAAGGGAGAAGGGAGCCTTTGATTTCAGAGTTCACTATGGCACGTGGCCCTGTGGCCAGGGCTCCCAAGCGGGGCTGACAGACCTGAGTGTGATCTCCAGCTTCACCAGTGGCCGACTAGTGGAGACTGGGCCTTGAGAGCCACCCAAGCAGTACAGCACTTCTGGCCTCACTGGTCTCAGACTCGGTGCCCCATCTCTAGAGCCTGGGGAAATAGCAGCGCTTGTACCACCTTTGTAAACGCTTTGAGAGGCAGTGATAAAAGTGTTAAATGTTCACATTATCTCACTGAAAGTTTGGATCTTCTCACTCTCAAGGCACAGCCATCCAGGTAACGCTGGTGCAGCAGATACCAAACCACTCCACAATGCATCAGCTCCTGCCTACTTGGAAAAGAAACCAACCGCCCCCCGGGACTGCTGGGTTTGACACGACTCTGGCTAAAGCAAAGGGAAAGAGCACCAGTTATTTCCAGAGGAAGGTAAGAAATGGCTTTATGGAGCAGTCCCATAGTTTATTAATTTCATTAGATTCTGTCTAATCTGGCACTTTTTGAAAACTAACCAACTTCTTCCCATTCAGATTTTAATTCTTCATTTCAAAACTGAACAATAAAACAAACTGGGAAACCCTTTTCCTCTTTTCTAACACTATGGCCTATTCTAGTAACCTATTTTTAGGCCTCTGACATGTATATAAATACATATGTTCCCAGAGGACTTCATAGCACTATGTAAAATGAACTTGTTAGAGCACTTACTGATGACACACCCAGATTTATTGCTTCCCATGCTCTGTCTATAGTTTCTTTTTTGACATAAAAAAAGCCAAACAAATGCATAACAAATAAAAAGGCAGGTAGATTTGTACGTTTGGCTAAAAATAATTTATTTTTTTTAGGAGCTGTACACTGATACAAGATTTATCTTCTCTGTATACTGTTTTTAGACCAAACCCTCTTCCTTTTATGGGAATTTGATAAAAATCTAGATATGCCAGTATTTTTAAAACAGCTTATTTTTGTGCTGATGAAAACTTAAGTCTGTGGAGAAAACTAAAGAATTTCCTCACAGAAGTATTTCAGTTCCTCAAAACCACAAGATCTGATACATCTGGACAGATCTAAAGACCTTGATAGTATATATATATGTATATATCTATATGCCCTTGTGGCCAGGAAGGCCAGTGGTACCCTGGGTTCCACTAAGAAAACTGTGTCCAGCAGGACTAGGGGGGTTCTCCTCCCCCTCTACTCTGCCCTAGTGAGAATCCTGTATCCAGTTTTGGGCTCTCCAATTTAAGAGAGACAGGGATCTACTGGAGAGAGTCCAACAGAGGCTATGAGGATGATGAAGAGACTTGAGCATCTCCCCTGTGAAGAAAGATTGAGGGAACCGGGGCTGTTTAGTCTGGAAAGGAGAAGGCTGAGAGGGGATCTATGAATGCCCATAAACAGCTGAGGGGTGGGTGTCAAATGGAAGGGGCCAGGCTCTTTTCTGGAGTTCCCAGCAACAGGACAAGGAACAATGGGAATAAACTTGAGCATAGAAGGTTCCACCTCGACATGAGGAGAAACTTCTTCACTGCGAGGGTGTCAGAGCCTGGCCCTGGCTGCCCAGAGAGGTTGTGGAGTCTCCTGCTCTGGAGACTTTCCAGTCCCCCCTGGGTCTGTTCCTGTGTGACATGCCCTGGGTGACCCTGCTCTGGCAGGGGGGTTGGACTCGCTAATCTCCAGAGGTCCCTTCCAACCCCTACCAGTCTATGACATATATAAAAACCAAGAAGGTCCTACTGTTTTGTGCCACCTATGTGCTCTGCTGTCCTGCAAGTATTTCAGACATTTCACTCCTGCTTTAGAGGACTGGGCACACCTGAAGGATAAGCTGTAGTTTTAACTCAAAAGATGGTAGCACATCTGATATCAATGGGAAAAAAATGGACAATTTGGCAGAAACAGGTACCAAGGTGATTTCTCAAGTCTTGACCGGATTTAGCAAGATGGGATAGACAGAGATAGATAGAAAGAAAGGAAGAAAGCAAGCAAAGCAGGCAGACTATGGTCAATAGGCCCAAGCTCTCAGCATCCTCAAGGGACTGGTCTGAGTTACAGAGCACTGACCATGCTTTGGACACTAGCAGCATATGACAGGCACTGAGGCCGGATGGGAGAAGTTATTGTTTGTAAGGTTTTCACAGGATTCTAGATGTTTCACTTCCATTGAATTCAGCAAGAACGAGCCATCTAAATAGCTATTAAAATCTGTGTCTTGACATCTACCTCAAATTTGCATATGGGACTAAATATCTTATGCACTTCTCAAAAGGTTTCCTTCAGCTGTATCAGGAAGGAC
Organism: Megaceryle maxima; assembly: GCA_024605025.1. Taxonomy (NCBI): domain Eukaryota; kingdom Metazoa; phylum Chordata; class Aves; order Coraciiformes; family Cerylidae; genus Megaceryle; species Megaceryle maxima. The sequence continues at coordinate 169,327 of JANHGN010017409.1, forward strand.
TGTGCTTCCCATTTCATCAATCTCTCACCTGGGGTACTGCAGCCATCTGCTTTTGAAGTGCTCTCCCCTGTTCCCCGTACTTGGCCATTAAACAGTAGGGAACACCAAGCTGCAGTCCAGCTGAGAAGTTTGTTAAACCTTCAGCTCACGTTTAGCAGGAAGATAACGTGTCCACGTTGCAGATAAGCAATACTGAAACTCGAGCTGTTTTCCCTCTGGAAAAACACACGAGTGGAGCTTCTCTGCAAACCTGTTCTTGGAGTTGGGCTCTACTCAGCTCATGGTCTCAGATGTGTGTAGTACTACCAGCCACACGCCCTCTCGCTCATTTGAACCTCCTCTCCCAAAGGAATGAATGTACTCTGGAATCCTTAGTACCCTTAAAGGCCTTTGGAGTAAGGAATTAGCAGTGCCCAGCTCATCACTGGCTTTACCTTAATAACAGCATTAGCCCAACAGCAGCTATGAGAAAGGACAGCATGGATTCCATATGCAAGATCTTAATTCAAAAGGAATTTGGCACCCTATTGAATGTCTCCTCCTGGCCAGGTCTCCAGGTCAAGTACTGCAAGCTGTGATAATGAGGCTCGATTCTGACAATTCTGACCAGTAGCTGTTGTCATCCTGACTGCTTCTAAACCATCAAGAAGACACTGAATGACTAAGGCAGGGTTTATTTTTGGTATACAAATGTAAAGGAAAATGTAATTCAATGTCACAATGTCTGCCACCATCTGAGGAAATCTGATTTCAGAAGCACATGAAGAATCTCTCCAGCCCAGAGTGTGCTTTCTCTAACCAGATTTCCCTTTCTCTCTCACTCAGGAAGGATTTTTTGGGGTTTTTTGTTTTTTGTTTTTTGTGGGTTTTTTTTGGTCTTTTTTCTTTCTTTCTTTTTTCACTCCAGAACCTCTAAAATTCCACCTTTCCTACAAAAGATTTTCTGCCCCGAGGAAAAGTTCTGTCATGAATTGCTGTGTACATTACGTCCCAGTAAGCGAACACTGACTAGAAGCAGCTGCCTTTGATGTACCAACAGCGGGGACAAAAGGAAGGTGGGGACCAGGAGACACCACTGACTGAGAATACTAACTCCAGCTCTTTTCCTCTTTTGTTTTCTTCTTGCCCCCACCATTTAAAAGGCATAAACCTGCCCCCACTTCAGATCAGTTACACCTTGCTTACACCCTCTTGCAATACTTCTTAAGCATTGCCAGTAGGAACCAGCATAGCTGTTGCTGCCAGCCTCCAGGAGGGATGTGGTTCCTGGGCTCCAAGCCCAGGAGGCTTTTAAAAGTAGCACACGGTATTCTGTCAGAAAGAGTCAAATAAGAGGCAGCCTGTGCTAAGTTGGAGCAGTGTGTAAGACACCAGCAGTTTTGAGAAGGAAAAACCCAGCAAGAGGAGACAGCCATGGCATTAAGGCCTTTACCTGGACATACAGACTCATTTCAGCTCTGTCACACAACCTCTGTGACATGGAGCATGTAAATGGCTGCTCCTCAGTCTTCCTATCTGTGAAATGGCAATAAGGATCTTACTTTTGTCTTCTGAAAATAGGACTCTTCCATTTTTGAGACCATCACTCATTCTGGGTACGCATAAACAGGGACTTGATCTTAGTTATGGCTTCTGGTTGCTATTGTAATAACTTAATATTGTAGCATGTTTTAAAATAATCAAGAGACACTTGGCCACGCTTATCTGAAGTTTGTGTGGACAGCTGATGGCTGCAATTCACAGAGAGCTTTCCAAAGGTGAGTATAGACTCTAAACGTATGGATCCCTTTGTCAGCTCAGCACTAACAGCTGCAGCTTCAGAACAGTGGAAATAAGGGCTGCAGGATCACTGTGCTATTCCAACTAGCATTGCCAAGTACAGTAGAAGAAAAGACAGAGAGAAAAAAGAGCAAAGCATAAACCTGTCAAGTGAATAAATGGTGGTAGAGATTCAAGTTCCTGTCATTTATGTCATATTTATGTTCTTCTTAAATTATTCTACAGAGGGATTTTTAAAAGTCTGGAAGGAAAAACACTGCCCGCTTATTTATCTAGGTCATTTACATATTTATCTATTAACATTCAACTGAAAAACTTCCTTATTTCATTCACATGAAATCCTACAGAAATGTTTCAGCCCATTGTAGAAGTCCAGGGGTATCACCACTAACCGTCTGGTAAGATCTTCAGCCAAGGCACTGGTAAAGTGGAGCTGTAATGTCTTTATACTGGCAGAAGATCAGGCCCAGGTAAGTCAGATCTCTACTGTCATTCCACTAGATTTAGCTCTGACAGTAGGACAGAATCCCACTTTTCCTGAGGCCATCACTCATATTACATCATGGCTGCAGGTCCCTCCTACCCCAAGAAGTGCACACCTGGAAGAGCCTGCATCTTCCTACAATGTCTCGGACAATGAGTGTGAATCTGAAAATCACGGGTAACTTCCAGTGATCTATTAAGCATCACTTTATCAACAGAACAGAGGGACCCAGATTTAAGCCTCTGTGGCAAAGGTTGCAGCAGAACGGAGACCCACACTGCACCGTACCCCGTCCGAAAATCAATCAAGGGTAAGGCTTCATAAGCTGCGACCAAAACTGGGGGCATCTGGCTCTGATGCAAGGCAGATGAACTTCCTCAGGGCAACACACTAACATTCATTTTCCTGTCTCTGAGCAGCATTTGAGATGCAGGCAGCAGCACAGCAAGGCTACACTCCAGGACCAGGCTTTTAAACAAGCTCTGGGACAGAGATTCCAGTGTTCATCATCCGAAATCTGAGTTGATATTACAGAGTTCAGATCTGTTTGAGCACTGAACGCACTGCATTATCTAGGTGAAAACGAGACAATGATATGGAAAACATTAAAGGACTGGTCTCAAGCGCTCAAAGTGGTGTGCTAAAATATTTACCCGTTGCATTACTTGTCTGTTCACATATCTTCAGGCTCAGAGGAAGACATAACGGATTCAAAGAATACATCAAAGGAACAAGAACTGCAGGAATATCCCATACATCCCCCCGGTAGATAGGTTTTACTACCAGAACTATTTATGATTCTGAACAGTAGAACAAATGAGGCATATGAAGTCAAAGAGAAGGAACCTATGAGAAAAAAAAAAAGGCCAGAAGACAGAGATTGCAATTTTTCTACACCAAAGTCTGCAGATATTTTACTAGAAGGAAAAGTCTCTAGGACAGTAAAACAGTTGCACACTTTTTCTCAACCAGTCATCAGGATTAGTATTTACTAACTTCAGAGGAAACAGCACTAGGCTTATATCCTGGAGCCCAGGCTGCTTTTGGTTCCACCATTATACCCTTCACTGCAAATCCACTGTCACCAAACTTACCTCTGAGTGGCGGGCGTGGAGCACCCCTGCTCAACCACGTAAGGAAACGCAGGCACAGCTGCAACCTCCCTTTTACACAAATGCTTCACATAAGACACGTGCAACAACTAGAAAAAAAACCCCAGAATGATCACAAAACTTCTCTTGTCACTGGGATGACATTTACTCCCAACCAGCCTTTATGATGGCACCAGTAACTTACTTTGCCCTAAGGTGAGAAGGAAGCATCTAATTAAGCAGTCTTAAAAAGGTAGTTGTCAGGACTTAAACTGTGCTTTACACTGGGCAGACAAGATTGCTCTTTGCAGGAGCTTGAACAAGACTGGACTAGAGAGGGGTCCTAAAAAACAGAAGTGGAAGATATCAAAAGAGAAACAACAGGAAAATTGCTCAGTTAAACTGTCCTCTCTTTTCCTCAGCAAACATCTTGTTTAGCCTCTTTTCCCCACTCTCATTCTGACTCAACGCTTGCTGAAGCTCAGCTTGCATTAGGCTTTGCACGCTGCGTGCTTACGGCTTTCCTGAGTTTAGCCACCTGAAAGATGAACGTTGTTCTGGGGGTTGTAAGCAATGAGCAGGACACCACAACCCATGTGATAACTAGGGAATCAGAGAGGGGTTTTCTGCTTCTAAGAGTGGCAGGCATATGAAGTTAAAGTGCCTCTTCTGAAACCTCCACAGATACCAAAGCAACGCCCACGGCCAGCAGAAACCCCCTGCATAAACCCAGGATTATTAAGGACTCTTGCAACACAACCACTTACAACTGTGTCTCCCCCTTTGGAAGATAGGTCCTTGAAGATCCAAGACAAGATAGCCACAAGCCTCTAAGTAGTATCTAAGGCTACCATAAAAGTTTATGGGCCACACCCACATAAGCCACAGTTCTGATCTCTATCCAGATCGGCTTCAGTTCTTTAACCTCCTAGTTATCCCTCCTAGTTATCTTCAGATCAGAAGCAAAGGGCCGAGGCACTAAATGGTGCTTCAACTCCCACCTAGAGCTGGTGGGTTAAATCACGACTCCGCAACATTGCCTCGTATCTTTAACTGAGCTACAGGAGGGAAGGACATGAAACCTTGGAAATCTGTTGTCCCACAGCTCCCGTATTTGGTCTAGGGATAAATCAGCTGGCTTTAAACTGCAGTAGAGTTTCAGGCACAGAAAAATTAAAAATACTAAGAAGAATAAATTATAGCAGGAGTTTATTCTAGATGCTGTTAAAAGGGAAATACAATGGCTTAAAGAAGAGGGAGAACTCTTAGAAGACCTGAAGCATCAACCTCCCCCCCAGCGAGGTCTAGTTTTATTAAATTTCTTTTCCCCTGCTCAGGTTGTTGGTATGTGCATTTCAGCACAGGAGGTAAAACTCTTGTGATACCTTGGCTACCAACTTCAGGAAGCTGGGCCGGATCAGTTACAACTGTCCTGCTTCTTTATATTCCCTCCCAAGAGATCCATTATTGGATTCTAGGCTAGATGGGCCTTAGGACTAAGCCAATATGGGAAATTCTTACCAGCCCCCATCCCATGGGCTTACGCTGAGACCTGGACATACTCTCAGCAGCGGGAGAAGCCCACCTCACACGCTGCCTTGCTACTCTTACCGTAGGTCACCCCGCAACCCAGCCAAGTAACCTCACTCTGGCCAGTACAAGTCAGTCTATTTTGTATTTCCTCTTCTGCTCATCTTTTTTTTTTTTTTTTTTTTTTTTATTCTCGTGCCTCCCTACGTTAAGTCCCTGTCTTCTTATTTTTTTAGGACCCCTGGCAGGTTACAAGCATGGGGGCTCCTTTGCGTGGTCACGGAACACGCCCTGGCACTGCTGGAGCAGTGACCAATGTAGTGCTGACTGGGTTTCCTGAAGAAATTCCTCAAGCATTTCCTGTAAAGGAGGCTGATGTTACCTGTTGGCTCTAAACGAGCAAAGCTTGTCTACTGGACCAGCTGTGACTCTCATCAAGTCTCATGAAGTCCAAGGTGCTGTTATTTGAGGAATAAAGTTATACAGCAAATGGCTTATAAAGTCAATCAGGAAGCACTAAGGTGGCATTTACGTGGCTGTCATGTGGACTTACCCAGAAAGGTCACTGTTACTGAGCAATTAGCTAATGGAGCATTTCTAGTTACTGAAGATTGTCAGAACTCAGTAGTCAGGCCTATTCAGAATACGTGAGAACAAAGATTACCTAGAGTCTATGGAGAAGTCTGAGAGTAGATTTAGAAGGACCATTTAGTAAAGCACTTTCTGTGATAAAGAGCAGGGCCATTTATTTCTGAGTTAAGCATTTCTTTTGAATCACCTGGCATTTCCATCTTTTACAGTACTGTCACACAGTAGTAGCCCTGGGATGAAGAAATGCTCTGGGTAATACACCTGGATCTACCTCCCACTGATCAGAACGAGAGTCAGATTTTCCCAGATTTCACAACCAGGTTTTGCATTTCCAGGGTTTTGGATCATACCAACACAGCCCCACAGTCTGAGCATCTCTCACCTATTACTGCTAGAAGATTCTTCATCCTCTTCTAAGGACAACTGGTTCTTTCTTTCAATCTCCTTAGCAAACTTTAACTCTGAACATACATCAGTTGACAATATTAAAAGATGATCCTTCAAAACCTAAGAAGTGACAGCCTTCATTAGCATTAAAAAGTTAAGCTGTGTGGTGTGTAAATTATAAAGAGACGACTCTTTAAAGAAAAGGTGTTCAAGGAAACAGTCACGTGATGTCCCTAAATCTTTAAATATATTCTCCTAAGATCAGAGAACACATTTCTGCTTCCATCTCTGCTCTTAATTTTCTGTACATCTTGCCAAAACCCAGTTTGATATACTAAGTTTCTAAGTTTCTCATCTCTCTGCGGCTACTGCACTGCAAGACTCTTGAGCAAAAAACCCATAGTTCTAACTGCTAGATTTGCAAAGACAACCTCAGACTTCAAAGTCAAGCTGAATTCCCTGTTCCCACATCCGGCAGCACAGGTTCTGCTATTCAGACGAGCACTGGTCTGGTAAGCAGCACAGCGCATTTCTAGGCAGACCCTTTTAAGAGAAGCCAATAGATGGACGCTCCTGAAATCCTCAGGTACCGCGATGTGGGAGACTTTTGGGATGACACAGAGACTGTTAGGAGTCAGACTACAGCACTGGCTGAACAACTCCTGACTTCCCTTGGCTTTTGATGGGGAAAACAAGAAAAGGAGGAGAGAGCAAACAAACAAAAGGTGAAAGTTCATCTCCCCACCATAAACGAAGGCAGGCGACGGTGCGGGCTGGCAGTCGGTGCGCACATTGTACGCTGTTTACTCATCCCTGCATGCAGATGAGAGCAGCGTCTGACATCAGCACGCAGCCGCTCGCCCGGCAGCGGCGTGCGGCGCCTGCCTCTCTCTGCTCCAGCACAGCCAGTGAAAGGAGCCGATACAGACTTGATGGCGCCAGCAAACCTGCAATAACTTGTTTGTTGCCACGGTGCCCATCCCATCACCTATCTCCATTCACACTCCTCCTTATTGCTCACCTGATAACGCCAGACCTGACCGTAATTGCTGGGCTGTGCCGCAGAGCGGCAGCGAAGCGGATAAGGAATATCTACTCCTTCTCTCAGCACAAACGTGTAAAAAGTTTGTTCATGGTTTTATGAGGCATGGAGCAAAGCAGCTGCTTTCACTCAGAGTTGAGGTGTTAACTGCTGAGGTATCGTGAGGTGGCTCCTGCCAGCCCACTGTGCCTCTCCGGACAGGTCAACACACAGGATTCTGTGTCAGGCTGAAACAGGTGGGGGGAAGGAAATGATTTTGTGGTGGAGGGTGGGACAGAAGTAGGGATTTCTTGGAAGTTTTAAAGGGCTAAAAAAACTTGCTTTCGGTTCAGGCTTCAAAGAGAACACAGATGCCTGGGAAGCGAAGGTTTTCCTTGCCAGGTCTCCAGTTCTCTGCCCGGCATTGCAGGCCTGTTTCAAAACCTCCAAGAGGCATTCGGCTGACTCCAGACCTACAGCATCTCCTTCTGGGCTGTCAAATCCTGAGACTGGATTCTGGGATGCAGTTGCAAGTCCTGTAATGATCAAATTGAGATTTCTGGCTCATTTTGTATATAGGCCACAGAACAGCTGTCAATCAGCAAAACGTCTCTGGTGCAGGAGCCAGGTATTAATCAGTGAGAAAGCTGCAGTTCTGAGCAGTGGGCTTTGCACAGTACCCGAGCGTGTGCACACAGAAGGGTATTTCTCATGTGTACTGGACACTTAGTCCTGTCACCTGGGGAAGGCAGGTGTTGCAAACTCCATTAAGAAAAGCCAGAAGGAGGATTTTCACCACATAAAGCTTATTCAAAGGAAGAGGCTAATCCTTGGCCTCTGCTGAGGCTGGCCATGGAACTGAAGGGACAGGCAATGGTTTTGACAGCAGTGGCCAGGCACTGGGCTAAGATCCGAGAGGCACCTCACCAAGGCTACCAAACACATCAGTCAGTAGAACATTATAAATGGAGGAATCACGTTGGCTAATGCAGGTTTCCAGCTGTGCAAACAAACTCCTAGAAGCCTGCACTACAAATCTCAATCCAGTTGGGGAAATATAGCAGAGAACTACGATCCCAGCAATTTATAAGGCCACTTTGCTTCGCAAAGCACCCGAGACACAAAGGCATATGGAGTCACTGCTCAATGCATCGTGCCCTGTGGCTGCTGGACTTAGCCCTGGCACGGGACAGTACACAGACCCGTATCTCAACAGTATCTCAATGTCTGCATAGAAAGGCTCTGGGTATCTTGTTTTCCTCCCTCTGATTTCAAGAGGTTATATATCACAGAAGCTACTGTAGCCTTAAATCACAGCCTGCTGGCGACTTCGAGATTACCTTTTGCTAGCTCCTGGAGTATGACCAGATATAATTTTCCCATGCAGGATAAATAGGTTACAGAAGCTTGGGACCGTGAAAAGTGGTGAAGAGACAGAAGATGTGGAAGGAGAGGACTGCAGCTGAAGAAAAGGATAAGAAAATTTGGCATTTTGGGGCATTCCAAGGATAGCAGATCAGCTGGAAAAGATGGTGCAAAGGGAGACTCTGGAAAGGGTGTGACAGAAGGAGGGGCAGAGGGAGAAAAGAGAAACAAACAAACAAAAACCAAACAACAAAACAAACCAAAACAAACAAAAAACACACAAAAACCCCACAAATAAACAAAAAAAGAAAAAAAAGGAAAAAAAAGAAAAAGAAAAGAAGAGGAGCAGCACCAGAACTACCTTTTAATGGGAGCACATAACACCCTAAGACAGGTGCCTCAAACCTCAAACAAGCACCAATACTGTGAGCCTATGAAAAGTCTGCCCTTACCCTGTCATAAAAGAGACCAGTTCTGGACCAAAGCTGGAAAATACCACCTCAGGGCAATAAATCTCCCATTGATAGGGTCTGGCAAACACAAGCTTCAAGAAAGGTTGAAGTCAGCTCTGAAGTATATAATGACTCACTTAGGACTGAGGGAATTAGAATGAAAGGTGACACTCAATATAACAGCAACATTAATAAGTAATCGTTGCCTGCAAACGTCTGGGCAGTTATAAAACATTGGCAAGACAAACCTTAATCTGACAAGTCTGGCTCAGCTACATACAGCAAAATGTTCTTTATCAAGTCACCCCGGGGAAAGTCCTCCAAAGGATCCATGCAGATAGATGATCGCAGGAATCTGTTACACCTCAGCCCACACCTCTGTAAACTCCTGTCATGCAGTAAAGTCGGGGCCTTCCTAGGGTCCCCCTCACGGGCTTGCTGAAGATACCTGTCAGTTCTCCCCCACTCTGCCATTTAGTCCCATAAGGGAAAATTATTCCTGGCCAACTCCTGCGTTCTGCACTGTATGTTAAACAAACCAAGGTGCTGGTAAGTAACACACGGCATCGGTGTAATCTGAGAAATGAGCTTTTTTTGGTCATTAGAAATGCAGCTAAAACAAATAATAAATATGGTGCAGTGACATTTATGGTGAAAGCCGCCAGAGCTTCGGAGACTTCCCCGCCTGGTGCCGTAAAGGCCTACCCAGCACCAAAGGCATTTAAAGCTAAATTAAAATCCTCATTAGCTGCTCTTGAGTGTATTTGCATTGATGAGGTCCCTGGTGGATGTGGTTTTATGGGCATGGAGGTAAACCTGTGTGGCATAACTACAGAGAGAGCTTTCAGCCGCGCTGATGTAACCCGCGTGTGATATGCCAGTGACTGAGATATTCCATCATACACCAACCTAGTCTGGCTGCTCCGTGCCACAAAATAAACAAAGAGCCCACGCGTGATTGTCACTACACCGTACCTGATGCAGAGAGGAAGACTCGGGTTTAAATACAGGTGAGGATGTTTATCCTTACACCCTGATAAACAAAGACCTCGGAGCTCCTGTTCGTGTCTACGGTGAAAAGACCGACCAGCACATTTTGTCCAACTCTGCAACGATGGGGATACAACCTGTTTGTAACGGACCATAATCGCCCCTTCAAGAGCCACTCACACCACATTTTCTAGCAGAAGCTGGGTTTTTAATGGTTTAATTTAATTGTTTAATGCTATTAAGTGACAGTGATAGGTAATACATAGAAAACCTTAAAAAGATAGACTGGCACGATAACCATAATCAACCAGCGAAGAGTTATGACTGAAAGGCAGTTCAAGAACTCCTGAAGCACCTTTCCTAGAAAAAGAAGTGTAAGTACGAGCTGGGATGAAAGGAGAGGAGCATTGGGAGAAGTACTGCATGTGGTGCAGAAGCTGGAAAACAAGCCCTTTGGGGACCCCTAGATGTGTGGTTTGATACAAACCCCCCAGACAGCTGTTTAACTGGGGGTGCCTAATTTCATATTAGAAAAGCACTCTATCCTGCACACCTATCTCGCTTACCATGATGAAATAACCCTCTGAACATCCCAGACAGGTACTGGAGATGAAACTCCCTGCAGGGGAAATATCCACTTGATGTTATCCCATTTTGAGGCTGAGTCAAACCACGTAACAGGCACTGTAGTGCTTCTGCGAGAGAAAGCTGACGATTAAATACAAGTCAGAGTAACTGCATTCTACTTATTCATGATCCTTCTGTGATTCCTTGGGATACAGAACACTCTGCTCTCTCCCTAAATAGTTTTTTGTAACTAATGTCCGTTTCCACCTCAACCATGACCAGCATTCTGCACGGGGTGAGCACCCCCGTGTGCGCGTAGGCACGTTTCACGTACGCGCTGCTTTGTACTGCCCTAAGTGGGTTTGGGGTTTGCAAAATGGGTTCCATAAATCATTAATTAATGATAATACAAATATGAATAATGTAGGAGACAGAAGGGCAAGAGTCACTGCTCCATCTTCAACACCACCTTGGATGCTTGGATAAGCAATGTGCCCACAACGGTCTTCCCTGCCAAGAGCACCATTACACACAGAAATGCTGAAGGATCACAAAAAGGTTGCAGTGTGTACCCTGGGAAATAAAAGGACTTTATCAATAGTATGCTAATGCAGAGGACTTCAAACTTTTAAATCTTTCTGTCCAATATGGTCAAAGCCAGGTATTCAGACTTCCCAATTCCTGTTCCCTCAACGGTGGTTCCTTTTGGTCCGTGGAATTATGAGATCCTGCTGCATCCCACTGTTAGAAACTGAACTGCAGCTTGTGAACTATTCACAAGTTCACAAGGGGAGCCATCCAGTCTTATCTCTATTAACTGTGAATTTATCTCTCTTCCCAGATACAATGTTGAGAGAGAAGGTGAGCTGGAGGGGTCAATTCCTGCTGTACAAGGATCAAATGCCATAAACAGCCCAGAGTGTGACTGTGTTTCACTTGTGCCCTTTTAATTGCCCCCGTTAAAGCACACATTAAACATGCAATCCCTGCGACCAAAGGTAAGAGGGAGTTTGGGTGTAAGCAAGCAATCACTTGATAAGACAACAGCATTTCAAAACACCATAAATTAATTCCCTAGGCTAATTTCCCTAAGAGCAATGGAGATAATAAATCTCGTTGTTGGCGTTAAGGGTGACTGAAGAATCTGCTTCATCTGCCTGCCAACGGGCTACCGGAGCAATGCCACAGACCTGAAGGTTGCTGGCTTCTTCCAGAGAGGAAGAAAACAGTAGATGTGTGAAAACGTGCTGCAGCCTGTGCTGCCGGGGCAGGTTAGCTCTACCAGGGAGAGAGGGCAGAGGGGGAAAACAGGAACAGGAAGGTTCTGTCAAATGAAACCAAGCAGGGACATTACATAAGGCAGACTGCAAGAAATGCCCCGAGAAAATCATTCTTGAAGGCACAAGACATAAATCTAAATTACGGTAGATTAATGGTCAAGAGGAACAGGTCAGAAGGGGAATTTAAGGACACATATTGTCTTTGGTCATTGTCTGGAACTCCCCTTGACGTTTAACAGAAGACCCTTTACACACCACATTCCTAAGAGCTCCACAGTGGCCATTCACTCTCACACAGGCCCACGTGTCCACCCTGACAAAGTCACTACCTCTTCTTCCTAAGTGTAAAATACCTCCCAAGCCTCCCACCTTCACTCCTACCCTTCCATTATGTATCTGCTCAGACAGAAAGACAAGACAGAGCATAAGTCGACACTGTAACTTGGAAAGTTGTCTTACTGCTTCTTTTAAGTTCACGCTCAATCCATTTTTTTTCTGCCACACTGGTTCAACAAAACTCCAAGGAGCTTGCACAATAAATGCAATGGGAGAGCTACATAAGCTACCAGCATGTATAATCTGTATCTACCGAGTTAAAGGCTAACTCTGTTCTCTCTTGTAACAGCTTAAATAGAAAAGAATGTCATTAGCAAAAGCCAGCGTTACCATATTGGCAGGATCGGATCAGCCTGTCTGCCTCTCCTCCTGAGTCACGTCGGTTTATGGTACAAAGAAGCAGTAAGCAGATGCACAGTCTCTCCTGTTATCCCAACACCATCCTGGCTCTACCTGCCTTTGCTCAGTCCAGTCTGTCTGACCAGTGGACTGGACCAGTTCGGGATCATCAGCGTCGATCCAAAATCCATTCGCGTCTCCTTACAGCACCCGTACCCAGAGGGCACCCAGCAGCGAGGGGGCAGAGGCACGAAAGGAAAATGCAACTCAGAGACACAACAGAAACACTGTTTTCACAGCAGGGTCTCCAAAAGCCTGAAGACTGGTCCAGTTGAGCAGACAAGATACTCTACTATGGCTCCAGAAATCAGCTAAAAGAAAGCTGGGAAGTGACAAGCCACCCCCATGTGCCACTGTATGCACAAGTAGAGCTCTGCTGCTTCCAGACCACATCAGCAATGACTTTTGATGTTAAAATTCAGGGTTTTTTTACTTATACTGTTAACTATATCATTAAGGGCTAAACAACCTTGCATTTCTGGCATGCATTTGGAGGCTGATCTGTGTATTAAGTGAATGAATAAAGGAATTCAAAAGGAAAACCAATATATATTCCATTTATATATACCTATAGAAAACATACACACATTTAGGGGTATGCATTTCCCTAGGAGTATTGAAAAAATACATATTTACTAGACATACTATGGTGTATGTATATCATAATGCACTGATTTTTAAAATAATTTAGAAAATTGGCCAGTTTCCTTATAATTTAGCTTATATGGTACAACATCATATATTTTAAATACCGTGGAAATTGGCCAATTTTCCAATATTTAAATATCTGTGATATATCGTTACAAACATTTTACAGAAGAAACACATGGCAAATTCTGTATTCTTTCCAGATGAGCGATACCCAGACCCTCTGATATATGACTGACCTCCAGAGAGTCCTGCATTTTCACTATTTTGAGCGTTTTGCTTCTGGTTAGGAGTCCAGCATTGAAACTTTGTCAATTAGAATGAAATGTTGGGTCTCTAAAATTAAAAAGCCTTAGGAGTGACAAGTGAGTGGTTCAGCAAGGGGATTTAGGCAGTCCATTCATTCAGGTCCATCTCAAATACAGTATTAATTCATCCCAGGCACGTGACTCCATTCCCCTCTCCAACAACAGTTCTGGAAGCATTGTGCCAATTCAATGCCCGTTTCAACAGAGAAGTGCAGCACCCCCAAAACGCTCGGTTCCTCTAAATTTCACACAGACAAGCAGCAAGGGAAGAAAAGGGAGCTCGTACTATTACCTCACTTGCAGAGACTGCAGCACGACTCGCCCTCATCAGGCAGCAGAGCCATTAATTCAAGTGCTCAAGGCAGTGCCTGCTGAACGCTGCCTCTTGTGCCAAGCCAGCCTCAGCTGACTGTTCCTTCACCGGCGTGGGAAGGTCGGTGATGCACAGCCTGCTGCAGTACCAGTGATAGGTGTCACAGGAAAAACAGTTTCCAGAAGCATGGACGCAGCCAGAGGGTCAGAACAACTGGGCAAACTGTGTTTCAAAAAAACCTAACGTGCCACCGGTAGAATCGAGTGTAAATTTACAGTCGGGAAGAGATGCATTTTCTTGCAGAGAGCTGCAGAAATAACACACACGTCACAAAAGCTGCACAATGTGTTTAACTCGGTAGTGGGAAATCCCAAATTGAAAGCCTGGAGATTTTACATAAAGCTTTACAAGTCACTTTCCACCAGAGGAACAGATTCCTTTTTGAAGGAAGGCGAAGCCTAGGAAAATGTTCATTTCAAATGAAATTTGAAATGGTGATTTTGATAGAATTTGGGGTTTTCAACCAGTCTGGGACTTCCAGTAGTCTAATGGCAGGCACTGCAACTGCAGGATATTGCAATCTGTAATATTCAAGTAACAATATTAACTCGAGAACACTGAAATAAATGAACGTAGGCTCTGGTTCTTCATTTACACTCCCACCTCTTTGCCGTCACCCCCTCAGCAAGTCCCTCCACTTCTCTCTAAAGAAAAGGAGCACACATGTACAAAAGAGAGTGCAGAAGATGCTCTTCAAAAGAGCTCTTGCTATTGAGAGACACGCACAGCCCAGAGAGCTGCCAGCCGCACAGCCTGGACTTGTGTTTATGTGCAGCCTCTTTTTAAAGAGCTTCTGAACCTTTTAACTTTCATAAAGACCTGAATGCAGGATTACCCAACACGGACAGAAGTGTGACCCTGGTCGGATGGTGTTCTGCAAAGGTATGAATCAAGTAGAGGATGTGCTAGAAGGGAGATATGAGAGAGGTCAACAACTTAAATATATCGAAGAACTAAGATAGGAAAAAAGATGGCCTGGAAAATGAATTCTATGTCATTTTGGAATTTCCACGAAGACCAAGATGCCAATTAGCAAGGGAGGAGCCATACACTTGGCCTCAGCAGTTTTCTCCTTATCACAGGAAGGAAGAACGTATTTGAAGATGTAAGACAATGTCAGACAATAGCCAGGCAATTCCATAACTGGAAACTCACCAAGGTCAGAGGGAGGGCAAAAGTGCAATAAATGTTAATGATATCCACGTGCAGGATGAACAGTAGATAGCTGCCAATCTCCCTCGCATAGATACTCAAAATTTTCCCCGCTGCAGCCAGAACCAGGAATCCAATTACAAAATTTCACTTCACAGGGTTTGCATTTCATGTCTCCCTTTTCTTTATAATCTTTAGCACTCATAACAGCAACCAAAATGAAACTGTTGCGTAACAGGGGTAGAGTTCCAAAAGAGGTTCAGAGTTGGGATTGATTTGACCCTCTCCACATGACTGATGTTTGCCTGTAAGACCTTCTAGCACCACAACTGCCCAACTACTTTCCAACAGGAGCCTCAATTGCTGCATAAGAAAGGTCAGTTGAGAAGTTTAACCACATTTCAGGATGGGTTTTAGTGCTTTTAAAAAGAAAAGAAAAAGAAAAAAGAAAAAAGTGAAGGCAGTAAGTGTTCCTTCCACACAGAGATAGCTGTTACAAATGATTAATTGAACTTAAGACCCGGGATACTCTGGAGTTTTTACTCACGAGGGTCAGCAAATAAGCTCTGGTGCCATTCACACAGGTTTCATGAAGCGATGATCCTGGAAGACTGAAACACATCTGCAAGTATATGAAATGCTGTGGTGAAAAGGTCTAGCAAAACTCACCTGAAATTCCTATCAGAATGTGCAATTAATTTCAAAGACCAGGGCAAAAATACTCATTGATCCATTAAAATACAGAGAGAAAAGAATTGGAAAGAGTCCATCCTAAAGGATTAAAACTCACAGGAAATAAAATTAAATATGTCCATAGCATCTGGCATTGCACCATATCTGCAGAGACATGTGATGGAACTCTGCTCAGGACCTGGTAAAGGATTTCATCTGTCTGAAGAATATATTGAATGAAGCAGGGAAGGGCAAGTGGATCTGTTCAAAGATGACATTTTCTTGTGCTTACCAAACCAATTCATTCCCTTTGGCCTGCTGACTGAAGCTCTCCAGCGTTTCTGGGGAGCCTGATAGAAGAATACACTAGAGCTGTTGGAAGAATATAATTTTAAATCCACAGAGTTGTGCTTTTAAACACATTTTGACCCTGCACCATCTGCAGGAGGAGACAGACAACACTGGCTGTCAGAGCTGCTGCCTGCTTTCCCCTTGCAGGCCAGCAGTGACAACCTGTAGCAAGCGACAGCGTTAAGGCTCCAGAAAGATCCATTTTGGAAAATGAGTTGGGATTCTCAGCAGTTGCACAAAGCAGAACCCTGAGGGCAGCATTTCTAGGGGCAGGAGGTGTATTCCTAGCAGTGAACAGAGGCCTCCTCCCAGCACAGTAACTCTCGGCCTACAGGCAACACACTTTCTCTGTAACAGATTCAGCCCTGAGGACGTTACTGTCAATACTGATTTATGTATCACTAGCACCTTGAACCTCCAGCTGATGTCTAAACTTACTGTACTGCTGTTACACAAGCCCAACAAGGGGCAAAGGACACAAATGGGAAAAGAGGAATAAGAAGCCTAAGACCTGTCAAAGGTGATGGGCTGAGATAAATACCCTGGTCCAAGAACTACACCACGCTGGGCAGCTTGTTACCCATGTGCAGCCAACCTTAAATAGCTCAGTGGGATTGTAGCTGTGAAGATGGGAAACCTGTGCACTAATCTTGGGGTGATGTTAAGTCAACCTATGACAGGTCTGGGTTGCAACGGGCAGAAGGTAGCGTTGGACACATCGTGGAATGGTCTTCACCTATCAAGTTCTCCAGAACTGATTCAAGAGAAACTAAATTAAAAATACGTGATAATGATCTCAAAACAGTTATCAGTTCCTGGGTCTGCCAACTCAGACTGAACAGGCACAAACGGAAAGCCACGGAGAACAGCTGAGCAGTAGTGAACAATAGCACGGATAATACCAGAGCAAGATAACAAGGTTTCCAACTCAGTCATGCACATGCGATAGGTTCCCATTAGCACACAGTTGCTACCCTTCTTATCATCAGCAAAATAAAGAATTAGTAACCCCTAATGACTTAAATACAGTTACAGTGATGCAAAGAGATGAGACTGTGACACAAAGTTTGAAGGATCTCAGTTCCTGGGAGCCCTCCAGACTCTGTGAAGATTTTTCTCTTCTAATAATCACAGCGTGTGATTATTAGATCACAGATGAGCGTTTCACATAAAGAAGGTAAAACTTTGAGCACCTGCAACAGTCCAACAGTTGTTCAGAAATAATACGTATCTTACTTTAAAGAACAGTGTTTTAAATGGAGCACGGTCAGAAGGAAGAGGTTCAAGAACTTTGGGGCGGGGGGGGAGGGTAGAGAAAGAAGAAATCTATTTTTAAGCTTTTAACTAAGCAACTGAGATAAATATCAACATTTTTCAAGAGGTTGCTTGAATCAAAACACTAAACAATTATCATCTTAGCAGGTCATTAATAGAACCCTTAGCAGCAAACACTCTACTGACACAAGCAAACCATGAAACATCTTAATTTAGAAAACATTCTTCTAACATTACTACCACATTCACTATCAAGAGTTTCAGTGCTCGACATGCCAGAACGTCAGACCACAGAGACGACAAGCTCAGGGGATAGCTCCCTTTAAGTGGCACCTGGATCTGTTGTCGTTAATTCTGCAGCCTTCAGAACCCTCCTGCGCTTGTAACCAAATGAACGCACAAGAGCGAGTGCATGAGTAGAAAGCTTACCTAGAAATCATCTGTTTCCAGGTCCCGTTGAGACCTGAAATAATACTGGAATGGGCAGCTTCATTCTGCAATGTGCAGCATCATTCTGCAATGTTGAATAGTAACTACTTTTATGTGCTATAATGAAAGCAAATGAGAGAGTTTTTACCCTCGGCTAAAGCACAGCAGAGAATTTGGGGCTGAAATAGCAGCGGCTGCTGTTTAATAATGTTTAATAATGATTTGTCATCACAAATACACGTTAGTTCCCTGCAGGGAGTAAGGATACCTCTGTGTACAGCTCAAACAGAACAGGAACCAGAATTTAGGAAAGACAATTTGCTCGGTCTGATCAAAAACGTTGATCTTTGTGACACAGGCCACTTCTGCTTTAGCAGCCACCGCTAGCCAGGACCCCAGAAATCAGGCTTTCTGGAAGGTCTGGGGCTGTGTGGGGTGTTGCCCCCACGATCGCTGTGCTGGGACACCAGCCTGGCTCTGCTGCAGAGAACTGGATGGGGGCTGTGCTGGAGGTGTCCGCTTCTCTCTTGCCTTAGCTGGCTGTGCTGACCTCCATCAGCAAGGGTTACCCTGGAGTGGAAGGGGATAGCCCCCTGAATCTGCCCAAAACAAACTAGTTCCTGGGGGTTTTTCTTGACCAAGTCTCCCAGCAGAGTCCTGCTAATCAGAGACAACCCTGATTTTGTGCTATCTGCTAACAATCTGCTGTTGATAGGGTTGCAGGGCAGGTTTTTTTTAGTTTGTGCTGGTTCTTTTTTAAGGGATCTATCAAATACAGGCTTACAAATATTGCAACTTTCCTAATCTTTCCAAAAAGGGTCAGTTTTACTTCCTAAAGTGCCAAAATATCACAGGCCAGGCTCACCAACTGCTCAAGAAATCAGGCAAGTTTAAATGTTTTTTATTCTTTTCCCAGGGAGATATTTTCACACGGGGGTCACTGAACAAGCGTCGCCATCCCCTCCACCCCTCCGCTCCCCCCACTCCTACCCACTCCACCCCAAACCCTGGGGGATTCTGGGAATCCAACTGTAAATGACACTACCAGCTGAGATGTAATGGGTGTTGGAGCAGCAGCCGTTTCCTGTCTAGCAGGAACCCGAACGTACAGGAATGTGGGAAGACTCCAGCGAGCCTCCTTAAGCAGCCAGAGCGGGCTGGGAACCAGAGAGGAGATAAGGGATGCCCTTTCCTCCTCCACCCACTCCAGCAGATAAGCATCATACGCCTCAGACATCTTGTCCACTGATCTGGGCTTTTCGACTGTGTCTCAGTATCTCTGACTCTACCTTCCTTCCTCTGCTCCCAAGCACACCCCCTGCTTAATGAGCCAGTCCACCCAGCAGGCTGATAACCGGAGAACTGGGCCCACAGAGTGACAGCCGGACGGACGGACGTGGGGCGTGGAAACACTTCGCAGCCAGGAGACACCTGTCTCTTCCGGGGAAGGGACTCGGATAAGAGACTTAGGCTCCACGGAAAGCAAACCTCTGTGTTTGAGGAGACAGGTGTGCTCCAACAGACGGAGTCAGAGCCTGTTTGTTCAGGCAACATCCACAAGCCAGGCTCTAAAAGCAATCGATTTATAGTCTATTTGGAAAGTGGCACAATCAGATACAAATAAAAAGTTGAAGATTGCTGTGAAATTGCAACACCTTGCTCAGCGTGCTGCAACAACGTGCCCCTACCCGGTCAGGTGGGTGAGACACTGGCTGGGAAACAGTGAAGGGAGTGAGGGGCATGGACTCGTACCGAGGGGCGAGGACTCGTACTGAGGATGCCTGACAGTTCCCCAGAGCTGTAACCCAGTAGTAGACACCAGTTTGTTATCTGGTCAGGCAATACAGAAACAGGGCCAGAGGGCAAACAGGAAGGTACTAAGTTAAAAGTATTCAAGAGGTGGTAGAAAAAACTCATCATAAATTCCACATCATCTGTCTCTGGAAGTAAGGCACTAAATAACTGACTGTTCTGCTTTGCAAACTTACAGGATCAGGCCAAGATAACGACAGTAACGCAGGCTGCATGTCATTCCAGAGCATCCCATCGTGCTGAGACAGAAGGCAGCAGCCAGTCAGGCAGCAGGGGAATTTAGGGCCAGGAGAAACTAAAGATAAAGGAATGCAATTCTTAGGAAACGCATCTGGGGAACCTTAAATCCTGTGTACAAAAAGAAATAACCTTTCCACCTAGTCACCTGCCCCCCAACTGCCCCGAGTAAAACTAATTCCAAAGTTAGTTCAGATAAAACAATCCTACATCTATCTGGAGATTCAGAGGACCAGAAAGCCTGAGCTTTTTACACTCTTTCGGGTCTCCTTGTTGCTCATCTAAGTGTTTGTCAGGGAGATTGTGCAAACGAAAGAATTCCGAGTCCCTGGCTTATCGTTGGCCCTGCTAGCAGGAGCCAGAAGATAAGAGCAAGCAGGACTGGGCCCAAGGAAAAGACTCTCATCTTTGGCACTGAAGTTTTCCTTTTGGGTGAAGAATTGCTTGAAATAAGGAATGTTGCACTGGTTTGAAAGGAAAAGGAAAAAAACCCAAACCAATGACAAACAAAACAAAACAACAAGCCCAAACCAGATTCAGCAACACTAGAAGATCTTTCTATGAAGGAGAATGTTATTTTAACACCATCTTTCCACTTCCTCCCCTGCTATAAGACTTCCTAGAAGAGAAGGAATGACACTTCAGCAAAACTAGTTTGTTCTCCAAAGCGTCATTATTACTGAAAACCTCCAGCAATCTTCCAGACCCTGCTGTCTTCTTCCTAAGCCCTGCCTTGCTCTTACCATCCCTTCTCTTAAACTGAATACTCAGGGTGTTCTGAAATGATTGCCCAACCTTCTGAACTTCTCCTATGTTTCAACTGACATAAAATTGGACGAGCTGAAAGAGGTGAGTTTTGGAAGCTTTCTAATCCTGTTTTGTACAGCCAGCTTCAAAGAAAGGGAGTAAAAAGACAACCCTTAGCTGAGCAAGTTTTCCCCATCTCCTGCAGAAGCTCACACCGAGCGCTTCTCCAAGGACAAACCAAACCGTTCAGCACAAGCCTGTCAACCAAGGTACAGCGCACAGCCCCTGCATTTGAAGTGGTACCCACAGAGGTGTCCTTCTCCAGACAGAACCCGAGCCCTTCCAGGACCAACCAGCTCCTGAGATGAATTTAAGAATGTGTTTGGACTTTCACAAAGAGGGTCACTTGCTACTGCCTGCCCATTTACAGTGGAATCCCGAGAATTAGGCTGTCAGCAGCCTGGAGGACAGTGGTATTTTTGCTGTCTCTGCCTGCCCTCCCCATACACATCCTCACACCCCCACCCCTCTGTCAGTCCCTCTTGTTTGGCTGTGATTGACAGACTCTTGAATTATGAAAAGGCAGAAAGAGCCTTGGTGAAGCAGAGAGGTATTTTTATCGCAGTTTGTGGCCCCCCACTCCCATCATATATAGCAGAGGAAGAATGCTTTTACACGAGGTTAAAAAAAAAATAAAATCTATAGAGTCCTCAAAGGAACAGTTTTTATACTCCTCTCAGCAGCCTGTCCTCTGTCTAGCTCCCTTTTCAATGGGCTGCTGGCTCCTTGCTGTCTGCTGATAGGGAGGATTAGCTACAGAAATGGCAAAGGGAAAGAGTCAAAACTAGAGGGGAGCAGAGACCTCCAGCCCCCCCAAGCAATTTGTTTGCACTCAGTCATAGCTCCATAAAAGAAGAAACTGCAGGTGCTGCAATACTGCCTTTCACTCTAGCTGTGCCATCCCTCATATAAGGCAAGAGTCAAGTGTGCTCAAACATTCTGAGACGTTAAGATAAAGCAAGAAAATGTAAAGTTATTAATGTATTGATGCTTTCTCCCTTCCCCCCCATTTTTTGTTTGAGGGACTATGTTTTCAAGTTGCTCTTTACAAACACGGACAGATATTTTAACCCGTTTTCACACTAAATGCCAGACATT
Organism: Megaceryle maxima; assembly: GCA_024605025.1. Classification (NCBI taxonomy): domain Eukaryota; kingdom Metazoa; phylum Chordata; class Aves; order Coraciiformes; family Cerylidae; genus Megaceryle; species Megaceryle maxima. Next base: position 190,761 of record JANHGN010017409.1, read on the forward strand.
ACAAAGCCAGACTTTGTAATCTGAGTTAGTCATTATTCCTGAAGTGTTGAGCATTCCCCCCTCACTGCCTTCCACAGGAATCTTGGGAATCTCAGAAACCAGGTTACTTTCTTGGAGATGCACAAAACCAATTCAGGAGGTTGTATTTTAGACACCGACATTGCTACATAACCAAACCAGCAGAGGAGTTGGGAGGCCAGCTAAAAACAAGCAACAAACAAGGTGACACCAAATATCTCAAGAACTGAAATGTCATCTTAAAAGATTTATTAATCCTACACAGTCAATCTCTGCTTATGTTTTCTCATGCTTCTCCTTCACCCTTCAGTCTCCTCTTCCACCTCTTGTCAGAAGCAGCCATGTTGTAACCTTTCTTCTTAGAAGGGAGAGATGAGCTACAAATCCTCCTCTAACCTCCCCACCAACAGAAAACCTTAATCCACATCACTTCTGTTTCTATGTCTTCAAAATAGATGCTGCCTTGAGCTGAGCAGCTCCTCAGCTAAGGAATCTGGTGATTCCATTAACCTAAAGCTAGAAATAAAACGGAATTCAGAGAAATCAAGAGCTATTATCACCAAGTTCATGAAAGGACATCCAGTAACCTGAAGGAAAAATAGCTTCTTTGACACCACACTGCTCAACCTGCCAGGCTCCATCTACTCCTTCTGACCACAGGTAAACAATAAGAAGGTGACCTGAGGTCCTTCCCAGAAGGACCCCCCCAAAGCTGTCTGTCAGCAAACTGCACAGATCCTGAACCCTGTCAACATCCAGAATTCTGAGCCGAGGCCACCTACAAGGAGAACACGAACGCCAGATCTGAGGAGTGCCCTGGATTCTAGTACAACACAAATATCTAGCAGGACCTCATGCTGACCTCTTCCTTAGGTTGGTGATTATTTGCACCTCCTGCACAGAGATCTGTAGTTAAACTGGCCTAAAATACAGTGAAGACAGAAACAGAGGAAAACCACTTTCCTTTGGTTTTTGTTGCAGATGAAAGTCAGTTCCACATCTCCTTACTTCAGGCAAATGCTTCCCTGCCTTTTATCCCCTGCTCACTCGGCCAGGTGAAGAAAGGTAGCTCCAAGACAAAGCCTCCCAAATGAAGTGGGAGAGGCAGTTTGCTGCAGAGTTCACGTACAGGGATGCAGAACAACTTATTGTGTTACCTTAGAACGTAGTCCTGGAGTAGAGAAGCTGAACCAGGATTCTCTGCAGCCCCACAGACAGGAACATAATACAAATGGGAGCACAGACTCCTGAAGGTCACACTGTCCCCAGAGCAAAGAGGTATCAGCTGCGTATAACACATATTTTACTATTTGTATAACACATCCTCTGGTTTGGAAGTGCTTTCAGTCTGGACTACCTGGCTGAGAGAGAATTATTTAGAAGCTCAGCAGTGTTTCGACTCAGTGTGGAATGTATCTACTTATCTACTTTGGTTTGAGAATGAAGAAAATATCATTCGGGTGCTGATAGTCCTCTGATGCCTTTCCACAGCTGCTCCACATTGACCAGGAAAAGAATGTTAATGTAATTTGTCAAACAGAATTATGGGATATTCTTCCTGACACACAAGGAAAAGCAGAGCAACAGCACCCTGAGCAGAGTATTTCTGTCTGAACGCTCCCTTGTAAGGGGAGCCTAATACTGGTGTTCAGATCTGGGTGCCAAACATCACAATCAGATGAGGAGAGACAAATCCTTAATCATTTTTCCAAGTCACACATTAAGTAATTAGTAAAATCAGAGATTCAGAACTATGACTGCAGAAGGCGATTCTTTTCCTTCCCCCAGTGCTGACTTTTCTGCACTTGGTACATTTTTTAATAGAAAATCAGCTTGGAATTGTTTCACCTACTTGTGATGGTGGTCACCTTTCTAACGAGCCCCTCCACAGGTTCTGAAGGAGAACTCTTGGACCGAACGCACGCAGCTCCTTGGGAAGGAGCTGACAGGCTGGTGAACGTGCTGTACCCCGTCGATCACTCAGAGCTTTACGATGCTTGCTCTCTTACACACCTACTGCCTTTCAAAGCTTGCCCTGACCAGTCTCCGCTGTTGAACTGGCTCTCCCTCTGCACTGCACTTAACCCAAGACTTTGTCATGGGAGACAAGTATTTTGGGGACAGAGCGTCCAAAGAGGCACTTATGTGCCTAATAATACCTGTTGAGGAACTATGAGGCTTTAGGAGCTTATATCTTTGCAATCCTCTCTTGGCTGCAGCAGAACACTTGTGTATACACTCTGCAGTTTTATATTTATTTCCCAGCAGTGTAAAATTCATCTTCTCACCAGTTTTAAGTGCATGAGCACAAGTAGGCCAAGGCCTGCCTTCCTGTTTTAAGAAGTGAAAGCGCTAGGGCAGACTGCCAGAGGACTTAATATAGTCTCAGATCTAAATTTAACAACAATAACATGGCTCCAGTCTGACCCTACAAAGAAAAGTTTGGAGAGAAAAAAAAAAATAAAAAAAAAAGCAATTCTTCACAAATTAAGAAAACAATAAAGGTCCCTTTCAAGTGTCAAGGAATATTCTTAGCCAGCCTGCAACACCTAAATCAAGAGAGAGGTTGTTAAAATGGCATAATACCAGGAAATTCGCCTACAGGGTCTACTTCCTCCTTGGAGACTAGGGCCCAGAGTGCTGGAGTCAGTGTGCTTGGGCTGGGGGAGGCAGGAGGGAGGAACAGGGATCTGACTAAAGTGACTCTATAACAAAAAAGCCAAAGCTGGATATCAACACCACAGTCTCTAGATCTAAGATGATACAACCAGTCTTCCTGGCCCGAGATTCCGAGTCACATCAATAGCCTCTTTAATCCTTTCCCACCCAACATTTCCTGACACCGACCGCAAAAGTCAACAAGTTCAAACCCAGCACAGAAAATTAGCGCTTGCACACAATACAGCCAAGTGATAATGCGGCTGTATTTATAGCACAGAGGCAGCCCCCTCGGAGGAGTTATTAAAGATCCTGGTGGGAAGAAAACACAGCTAGAAGAAAGTTATTCAAGTAAGTTAAAGATACACCTGAACCCTCCCTTCCTCTCCCACCCCTCTCTGAGGTCATAACATCACAATATAGTCTCCTAAGCAAGGACGTTCCTCCGGGACACTCTGATAGGGAAAGTGTGAACAACAAAAGCCCATTGTTAACAGGGAGCGTTGGTGCCACTTAGACCCTTGTTAAGTTCCCCAGGGGCTGTGGTTTGCGTTATGCAGGCTTAAAAATAAAAGGCACTAGGACAAGGGACAAACAAATAATGAAGTCATTTCCATTTACCTAGACCAGCAAGGGGGTTGCCAAGCAGGGTAACCGGTTATTGCTGGGTGTTAGCAGCATCTCCACCCTGGGACTCCCACCTCCTCTACTCCACACTCTCCACGGCAACGTTTTTCACATTGAAATACTTGGAAGAGCTCAACCCAGAATCAGATGTGGATTGGTACCCGAACACCACTGCCACACCTTATGAATCTTCTGTGCCTCGAGACAGTTCCTCGTCCCCACGCCAAGGGCGCAGAGTCTACTGATCCTCCACAGCAGGGCCGTGAGGCTTGTGCTGGGCATCGCTCCTTAGTTCAATGAGGATTTTTAAAGGAACACCTCAACTGCACCCTGCAGTTCATTTGCCTACCCTCAGACTACGATTCCCGAGCCGTGAGGATGAGCAGTTACATCACCTAATAACATTCCAGCTACTGAATCCAAAATCTGCTTGCACGACATATTCCAGGTCTGGATGCGCTGCTGAGCTGCGCCACTGATTCTCACCCAGTCAGCTGTAGGAGAAATTTCTATCCCACTCAGAAACTCCCACGGAGTCACCCTGAGTCCAGATTAAAGTAGCTGTGTGCTACTTTACACATACGTGCAGGAAGCATTTTAAAGATTAATTTCATCCCCACTGACAAGTGCTACTCATTGTAGTTTCACTTCGATGACCATTCACACGCTTAGCTGGCTTACATTATAAACCAGCAAAAAATCCAAACTTCAAACCTCCACACTTCGATTCAACAGCTGCCCCTTGGTGTCAGTGGAGACAACTCCCAGAATTTTGTTTCCAACTTCTCTTCCTCGTAATATTGGTGCCTGGAGTCATGTGGTTACACAAGACTGTCAAATTTCATCAAGAAAAAAATAAAAAGTTTCTAATCATCATGGTTTCAGGGGACAGATTGAAGACATAAGACCCAGAAGGAGGAAAAATCAGACGGCAAATGTAAAAACAACAAATGTGTTTTTTTAGAAGTTGTTTCTTTTTTCTTTTTAATCTCATCATTCTTAAGCCAGTCTCCATTTCGGAAGGCCTGATTCATCTTTTCAAAGGCTTGTGGTTTTCACTACTGCAAAGCTGAAATGCCAAGACGTCCCTCGGAACGCTCGGAGGTCTGAGCTAGCTGCTGGCTACGGCTACAGCCGGGAAGCTTCCGCACGTCTGTTCTACTGGCGGTCAGCACCCAGCCTGGTGCCCAGACCACGTGTCCACGCTGCAAGGGGTTACACTGCATTCTCCGTACCTGCTGTTTTCCCACCCTTCTGTCTTTAAAACAAACGTTCACCACAACTGAATACTCGGGAAGCTTATTTAATATTTGATTTCATTCCACTCACAAACCACTAGAAAATCCCACATGCCCTGCCTGTTTCCATTTGACTTATGATTGCAGATTTTAACATGTGGTTATTTCTCGCCCTAATTGATTATCGGTAATCACGAGAAAGTTGCCCACTTGAATCCTGAAAGAAAAAAAACATCACAGAAAATAGCTGTCGTACCCAAAGCCAGTCCTCCCTTTCCCAGCAGCGCGTATCCCCCGTCTGAAAGCAACAATGCTTCTATCTCCAGTTTCCTGTCACAGAGGATTGCTGTAAGGACACTCAGCAGGCTGAAACTCTACTCGCAGCTCTGTCCCAGCTCTAAAAAGTTTTGGGATCCAGATAGATTTTTTTTTTTTTCTCCCCTCCCCTCTTTCCATCAGCTTCCCCATTGATTAAACAATATTTACTTTCATCTTGGGTGGGCTGAGAAGTATAGGTTTAGGACGCTTCAGTATGCAAATAAAATATGTATACATGCTAAGTATTATGTCAGTTACTATTACAGTAGAAGTAGCAGCTGTGTGAGGATTAAGGCTGCACAGTGATCTTCAGTTCTAGGGGAGGTTTTATAATGTGAGAACACCACACTGTGTAATCACCACCTTTCTAACAAAGACTGAAGGTTTGTTTCACATTTACACTAAGGCTCCTTTATACCATTCTGGCAGGAAAAAAAGAGATTTTGGGTGTGTGTAATACTTCAGGTCTCTCTGGTACTACTTGTAACAGGATTTTAGTAGTAAGGCAAAACTGGGACTCTGAACTTTTGAGAAGTTCACGGTAAATCTGTTGAGGAGATGCAAAAATAGATGACTCTAAAACTGACTGCTCCCTGGGAACGGGGCTGCCTTTAGGTCACAAACGGTTGGCCTCTACTCATCAGAGTCCCTAAACACAGATATACAATTACAGACAAAAGCTGTTCTTTGAATAAAATAATTTTAGTCGAGTTCCTTTGTTTTCTGCCTTGCCCTAGGAATGCTGACACACAGAGCAGGCTTTCCAAACTCCCAGCTCAGCACCTATATGTTTCCCAAGCTCTTCTGCAGACACTGTTGAAATTTTGAGTGTAGAAGCTTGGAAACCACTGCCGAGCTCCTCTGAACCCTGAAGAAAGGGAAAGGTCGTTCTCTAGAGACAACTGTCAAAGACTTGAGAGAAGACTTGATGAAAACCTCTGCGTAGGTCCACTGGGGGTGACGGCCACTTAGCCCCCTGAGCAGCCACACAGGAGAAATACACGGGTGGCCTTGAAGAAGATGCACTGTTTTATCTTGATGTATACTCTCATTTCATTTGGAAATAAGTCTGTGAATTTTGAGGTGCAATTTCTGAGTCACTGGAACCTTCTGCAGAGCTGCAGTCAGTACCAGGGCAGCTGTAACGAAGAGTCTGGGGTGGTTCAGGATTCACACACAGTTCCGGATACGAGGATCAAATGCACCACACAATGAAATACATTTGTTAAGGAAATTGGCATCGCTAAAAAAGAAACGCTCTGCGGAGAGCCAAGTAACATCTAAAGCTCCTTAACCCAACTAGCTAAACACTCTTCTGCCACTGGAAAAAAAAAAAAAGGAAAACAAAAACCACCTCGTGAAACTGAGACGAGTGAATTTGGGGTAGAAAGTGAGCATCATGATAATATGTTGGTATCTTGGCTTGCCAGAGCTGTTAGCCAAGAGTCTGCTGAGTCTAGACAAAGGTTTGATTTTGAATTCAAAGGAGAATCATTTGCAGAGAGTAAAGCAATTTAGGTTTTGAAAAACAACCATGAATTTTTAACTATTAACCCAAAAGAGAGACAAGGAGCCTCTGCAGGCACATGAGGCTTTTAAATATTACCCGTTGCCACAGGAGGTCATTGAGATTGGAGTGATTTTAAGATCAGAGAGCTTCATTAGGCCAAAACACTTAATGTACCCAAGGGCTGGAAGGACAAGATGAGATTGGTGGAGCTAGCGATGCAAAGGGAGTTATTTTGCATTCACATCATTTGCTGTGAATCATTGGTTCTGCTCCATATGATACTAACAACAAGCAGCAGCTGACAGTCATGAATCTCAGGAGGTGATAAGCATGAAGTACCAGCTTGTCCCTGTTCATTGCATGACTGCACAGAAGACAGGGATCAAAAAGCTTGTTTCTTTAAGTGAGTCTCCAAGTGGATTCTAGCTATGAAATTATTTCCCATACAGGAACTTCCTTCCTCACTAAGTTGGTCTCAAACAGAAGTAAGACCTGGGCCAGGTCTCTTCAACCACTTTTTTAGATTTATGTTTGAAAAACATAAAGTCAGAAATTAGTATCTTAGAAACACAAAGCAATGAGGGAAAAGAAGGAAGAAATTTTTTATGTTGAGGGTGGGGAGAGCCTGGCCCAGGCTGCCCAGAGAGGTGGTGGCTGCCCCATCCCTGGCACCATTGCAGAGGAGGTTGGCCGGGGCTCTGAGCACCCTGCTCTGGTTGCAGATGGCCCTGCTCAGTGCAGGGGATTGGACTAGGTGACCTTTAAAGCTCCCTTCAAAAGTCCCTTCAAACCATTCTCTGATTCTATGAAATCAGTGGTAGGCTGCAATGCTCAGCCAGCTGGAGACCGTCAGTTTAAGCTGATGTTACCATGAACAATAGAACATAAATGATTTGGAGGCTTTAGCAGCTTTTTCTGCTCTCTGAGGTTATAAACACAGATGAAGACACCCTCACTCCAGCTCACCTTGGACACAACGAAAGTGATAACCAGAGGGACTTTCCACGCTCTCGGAACACCTCCAAGAGGACAGGAAGGTTGGAGGCCCATACCCTTGTGTCTTCATGAATACAGACTGTATTCAGGCTGCAGCTAAGGAGACAGATTGGTGGGAAATCACATGTTCTTCCTGCAGAGTACTCCAGTAGGAACCGTGACTCTTCTCAAATAGCTTCTTCAGACTTTTCTATGAACAGTAGAGAAAACCACTTTCTACCACACCGAGCTTTGCATATAAAATAAATGAAAGGCAATGCCCTTCCAGAGGAGATGAGTAGGAGAAAGACACACAGCCAGAGAAGCACCCTGTCTCAGTGTCAGTAAACCAACGAAGAAACTCTGACTGCTCTGAGGTCCACCACACACGATCAGCAGCCTATCTATCCACTGCTGAATAAAGTGGTCCCTGACTGGTATCAAAACGACAGATGGGGACACAGGATGCAATGCAGGCTGCTCTTCTAGGTTTTGTGCCTGAGGAAGCTAAATGGGGAAGGGCTCGCTGCTGACCTCACAGGCTGTACGCTAGAGCCATGTAAGCTATAAAATTAGCACATGCCCCTTTGAACGAGCAGTTGTTTTCTTTAAAGCCCCATGGCAAAATGTTACAGGAGGCTGGAGATGAGAGCAGGGCACAGAACAATGGGAATCCAACGGAATAAGGAAGAAACGCTCTCTTCACCTTCTGCAGCTCTGTGTCATGCAGAGGAGCCTGGAGGCATCTGGTTTGATCTCAGTTTCCCAAAGCGAGGATACGGTTTGAGTGACTCCTTTGGTGGTTTAGTAACATTCAATCGCTCCGTGCCACATTGGTCAACATCTCCCAAAATAGAAACCATGTGGCAGAGGGGGAAACTGAGGCACTCGAAGGGGACGGGACTTCCCTGATGTCACCCAAGTCTACTGACTGTACCCACCCAGTCTGTCCCCTGTACAACAGTGCCTTCTAGTGGAGAGAAACACCGATGCACGGAAAAGGGGGGTGGGCAGGAGACTCTCAAAGAACAAGAATCTATTCAGGGCTAAACTGCTGTAGGCATGTGTCTCGACTGCTGTCCTCTAGGAACTGTTCTTCGCTTGGCAATTTTGCTTCATATATTCTAGCCGGATTATTTGAGACAACGAGGAGTCACTCTGGCCTTTGAGGATCGCTGGTAATCAAGCATCAGGAAGTCTTCGTTTCAGTAGCCACTAGCAGATCAAGCTGCACGGCACTCCAAAGGTCACAACCGTGCAATGGGACAGGTCTATTTTTTCGGAAGGCACAGGGCATTCAGCCTGCGCTTTTGTGTTCTCCTGACAATGATTGTAATGACGCAGCTGGAGTGGGAAATGGCCCAGCATAAATCCATCCTGGCAACAATACTTTTGTTACAAAAACTGTAAAAGGAGGCAGGCATGTTTAGGATAAGTTGGAGATAGTCATCTAGTTATTATTCAGAGGCCCCACTCAGACACTACACTGAGGAGATCCTGATTGTGTCACCTTGGCCCCATACCGCACATATCCTTTGCAGAAGAACAATGTAGGCAGGAGTCTGCTGGACCATATGAAACTCTGGGAGGTGATTCTCCAAACAGGAAATGATGCTCTGAAGTGCATCTGCCACGGTCGCCAACGGGGCTGCGCCACGCCGGCAAGCGGCTGAAATTACAGCTCCTCTGCTGGTCAGAGCTTTGGAGGCATTGCCAAAGTCAACTGAGTTACGGTGACGTGCATCCATGGAAGACAAACTGCCACGAATGAGGCAAAGAACAGCTCTGGAAACTATGTCCTGAGATGGCTTAACCAACAAAGAGGACGTATTTCATCCAAAGGGAGTCCTGCTGGACTGTTGTACAACCAGCTCATGTCCACATCTAGGAGAACAGAGAAAGCCAGTAAAGCCAAAGCAGCTGGTCAGTGCAGAGCTGGTCGGGAATTTACTCATTTATCCAGACCAGAAACTTTCCCCCTGAGAAGGCACTGTAAATACCTGTTGGAATGGCATATTGGGTTCAGGAGTGAACATTCACTCAGGGGAAAAAAAAAAGCAAACCCCAAAATAGCTAATGAGCTGCTGCCTGGGAGAGGTCCTTGAGCTTCAGGAGACTGAGGTTTACAGCTTGTCTTCCCTCCCGCGACCGAGCGCTGGCCTGGTACCTATTTTAGGAGGTTTAGGGCCAGTTTGCTCCCAAGAAGGCTTTTGCTCATCTGCAAATCTCACCCAGTACTTGTCAGCAAAGGCATGTGGAGCTTTGATCTCTCACCTTCCAGGTGGCCATCTTGGCCACCAGACTTTGGGCTGGTCAGTCTACCTCTGCCTCACACTGCAGAAGCTCTTTCCTAACCCTAGCGCCAATGCAAAGATAGGAAGAGATACCTGCACAATTATACCAAGGAAAACGGAAATGCCTCTTGTGCAGAGACGTAACTGTGGATGGACTGAATGAAGACAAGCAACGGATGAAAGAAGAGTCTTGTCTTCTAACCTGCATTGTAAGTCCAAGGTGCAATGCTGGTTTCCCTCAGAGAACACGATCACCGTGCACTATGGAAACTGCAGCTGTACAGGAGCATAAGGCGAGAGCTTTCCTCAGCCCTCACCGGGAAACAGAAATGACAATCACTACCTGTAATCCTTTTTACAGCATTTGTCACGTTAGCTCCCAAACAAACCAGAACATCCTGAAGAGCAGCGAGGCACAGGAAGGCATAACCTCAATACAGAGATGACACAAATGCGTGACCCATGTGAGCCCAGCCCCAAAGCAGAGACCGGCAGAGATGTGACTGCACCTGCTGGCCCAAATCACAAGAGGGCACCGGGGGCTCTTCAACAGCCCTGCTCCCGGCAGGAGACTGGGCAAAACCACTGCCACCCAGGCAAACCTGGCCTCTCCATGCCTACGTGGAAGGCGTGGTGGAAAAGCTAAGCCTCGTATCTGGATAAGGAAAGTTCCCAGGCTGGTGATCATCCCTTACAAATGGAACATGCCACAGAAGTTAAAATATCGATTTGCTGATGCTCCACCAGCAGCAATGGCATTTGCTGCCCTAGCGGGGTTCTCGGTTCTTCAGACCTTTGCTGGCAAAGGGTTGTAAGTAGACCTGGTGTCAGGCCAAGACCACGTTTAAAGTCAGTCCCTAAAAATCTCTGATACAGAAATCTGAATGAGAAATAGGTTTTCTATAAAGAATAAAACCACCGGTACAAAGCCTCATGCAAATGTAAAATACGCCTCATACATTTTATTTCCCATCCCATCCAGGACCAAACAGACTAGAATCCTCACACAGAGACAACAGCAGCCACAACAGCAAGACTTTATCCCTTTAACCCTCACAGAACAAGGCAGGTTTCTAGCTAACTACACGATCCTTGTGTTGGAGACCCAACACGTGGGCTGATTTTCAGAAGCAACCAAGAGCTACAAGCAGGTTTGCAAACCAAACAGCTCCCGTGGAAGACACTGAGCTCTTCGGGGTTTATAGGACTTGGAAGATCAGTCGAAGAGTGCATTCCAGAAACATTCAACTGCTGTACCACTCAGTGCCCCAACCTAACAAATACAGCCACCGAGCCTTAGGAGACCATCTCAGTGTCAGCCTGACAGAACATCACTCATGAATCTTCCTTTGCAAGCACTGATACGTAAGAGTTTCCAATCCATGGATGTAGTGTAAGGGCTACAACATTTCAGCACAGATACAGATACATAAAGATACTTCTGCTGGTACAGTTAATTTTTAATAAGCCTTTTTTGATATTGCTATCACTGTAGCCACACTGAAAAAGGGCTTTCTATTGAGCTGTGAAGTAGAAATAAGAGAAGCTGCATATTTGCCCAACATAAATGGGAAAATAGAAAGAAAAAAAGATTCCATTCCTGCCTGAATCTTCCAAAAGCCACTGATTCTGCACTTTTTTTAGACAACAGGTTGAACTCACGATTGAGAGGGTTTCTCTGTTCTTAGCTTTGGCACTTGGCTATTGCCCTTGGACTAATTCTTCTGGATTTGCATTTCTGCAGAGTATTGTCACCTCCTGCTCCTTGGCTGGGTCCACTGTGGTACAGAAGAGGTGCTAATCCTCTAGTAATTAGCACCTCATTGGGAGGTCAAGAAGAGGTCATGAAAGTGGGCTTGTTTATTTTTCAGAAGAATTCTGGTTTGCTCCTTGTTTTCATTAAGGCTGGGAGATGTTGAGGTGTGCCAGCTCTAAGCACACCCATGCTCTGCAGAACCAGAACAACCATCCTAGCTCTAGGCATGGGCACCATTCAGAGCAGAAGAGTAAATAGGGACAGCTTCTCATTTGGGCACTCCTAACCCTCCCCAATCATCTCATGACAGGATCCCTTGGCTTTTAGCTCTGTCTGGGGCTGGTCTTCCTCCAACTTCCTACACACAAATAAATGGTTGCACAACCTTTGTATTGTGTGGTAGACAGAAATACAATCACCTGGTCAACAGTATCACAGGATTTCCAAGTTCTCTTTGAGAGCAATGATTTACACAGGGAGCCATGTTTAGGAACCCAGAGTGTCTTTAGTGCTGCTTCTAACAAAGGAATAGGACAATTTCAAGAACCAAAGGAGATTCCATTCGCCTTCAAACTAGGCACAAGATCATCTCAAGGGAACAGTGGTCTGTCTTTAAAAGTTCCTTTCTGCATGAGATGATCTTCTCCTTTTCCTCCCTCAGCTGCTAACCTATTCTAACTTGGATGAGGAAACCAGGACCTTGCTGGTTTCTACCACCTAAGTCCCAGAGCCAGCTCTCCTTGCCAGTCTTCAAATGGCTCACATGCCTTTTTAGTGTTTTGTAGAACACGCATCAATCTATCTTGAGGACAATTATTTGCTTTCAACTGCCATCACCATAAATACATTTCCCTGGCAACACACAGGAGGTCCATGGGGGAAGGAGACCATCCCAGCCTTCACCAGGAACACACATACAGACAATCTGTGTGCTGTACACATGATGTAGATACTGAGCTCTTGGAAGAGCTCTCATCTCCACTGGGGTTCCAGCTGCTGCTAGAACATGTAGGGAAAGTCAAGAGAAAGGCCTGGAAAAAAGGTGAGGTTCTCCTGCTTTTCCAAGATATAACAATACAACCCATAAAATTTCATAAGGATAATTTAGACCCTGACAACCTTCCAAAAGGGGACCATTGCTGGCTTTTAGGGATAGGGGTGGTAGTGCTGATTTGGATGGTTGTATCCACCATTTCCAGCTCTTCTGCCTTTCCAGGGGTACTCAAAGCAGGGCAGCACAGTAAACTCAGCGAACGCAAAGGACACGGGCACCTCAGTTGCACTGAGCCTGCAGCTCTGCCCTCATCACAGATAGCTCTGTCAGGCTACGTGTCGTGCTGCAAAAGGGCACTTCCCACAGGATCCGGGGCATCCAGCCATCTCTGGTCTCATCTAGAGAATGCTTACGAACGCCAGCAGGAGCTAATGATAAATGGTGATGCTGGTTTTCATGCAAAGGCCAAGGCCAACTGCATTCTCCAAGGGGTCACATCCCTTCTCTAAGAATCACTGTTTGAATACGAGTTCTCCAGAAATTTCTCATTTCTCTAGAAATTGCAAGCACTGGCACGCTCCTCCACCCAAGAGCTGTCACAACCACTCTCGCTCCCGCTCCCCTGTCCGTTCTCAGGCTAATCCAAAGAGACTGAAGAGGAAAGAAATGCTGGGACTTAAATCAGCACCGGCAATGCCAAGGGAGCCGTTACTGTTTGAATCCACCCTTACTGAGTGGTCTCCATTAAGATCAATGAAGGGCCCAGTACACGAATTATTAGCTAACAGACACGTTAACTATTCCTGCAGTGTCTATAATGACACAGCATCCGTGATCACTGCTTTCCATCAGGAAAAAATAAAGCACGGGTAGGATTTCCCACATCTTCATAGCGAGTTTCCTTGCTATCTATTTGCAAAAAATGATTTTTAAATATACAATATATAAAACACATACATAAATTTTTTACAGATTTTGGCCAGTTTTCAATATTTCAATATATATGGAATGATCCAAATATGTTTTCAATATATTTCAACACATACAGTTGTCATATACAGAGCTGTATATTTTACTTATTAGTAAAACTGGCCAAGTATGTGCTGTTTTTCAATATATTTGCTCTATCGCCTCATATATTTTAGAGACATGATTGTACAGCACATTTTAGGCAAGATATTACAAATGAAAAGAGATCATTTTTCTTCTACGGAAAGGATGTGGTTTGCTAAATCATTTGGGAGACAGAAGAGAACCTGAACTGGATCCCTGCCTCACCTGGAGCGGACTTGGGGTACGATGCCTGGGAGAAGAACCAGGTCAGAGGTTTCTGTAGTGCCCAGAATAACTTTTTAAGGGGCTGCCTGACAGCTACAGTGTTTGGAAGGGTTTTTAGATGCAACACTAAGAACAACAATAACCTGGTGCTATTTATTCAGAACGGACTCTGCGTTCAAGAACAGTGAAAGATGCACATTAGAGACGACATCACCCAATTCTCTTTAAAATGACCATGCTGGTATCACAGTGTGACTGATCCCATACGAACATCTGATGCTAGCATTGCCCAGTGACTTCCCATTGCCTGCCATTACTAAATAGGGAGAAAACCAGTACCTTGCCTACTAGAACAGACCTACATGGAAAAAGGTTGACCAAAGTTGCAAGGAAAAAGGGCTCTGGACCTCCCAAAGCTGTTCAGTCAACAAACAGCTGTGAACATGAAAGTCAGGAGGAGTAAAGAGCTGACCCAGACTGTCAGACTGTCTTCAGGTTTCCAAAAGATGGGCAGAGAAGTCAGCAGCTTTAATCAGATGCATCAGATCAGTAAACCAGAAGCAGCCACACTCAGCCATGCTTGGTCTTCTCAAGACTTGTACTACCAGCACAGGGCAAAGAACAGCCCAGGAGGAGACTCATCAGCCAGAACACTTTTCATAAGCACTGCCAGCTTCAAGTGTCAGTAAAACTACAGTCTAAGTCCTCTTGTTAAATTCTGAGGAGTCTGCTACAGCTTTTCTCTGTAAGACTTGCCCAGGAGATGGAAACTCAGATTTGTCAACATCTGTAGATCCAAAATGAATACGGCTGACCTGTCCTGCACTGGATTAACGGTGTCTGCAGCACAGGGTTTCCAGATGGCCTACAGCCAGAATGCTGGCCATCAGCAAGCCTGAAATCACCAACAGGAGGAGGAGGGCAACAGATGAGAATTAAAAGCAGCAGTCTCCTGAAAAACAACCAACCAACTAACAACCCACACCAAAACCAAGAAACAAACAAACAAAGAAAGCCAAAATAAATCAACTAAACAAACAAATAAAAAACCCCAAGGCCTCTGCATGCTTGTTAATCTTTGTGTCATCCCAAGAGCATCCCAGGAGTACAGTGAGAATTGCATTCCGGGAGGCTCTACTTGCTTCTCTCTCTGACTGGTGACAGTTAACAGCACTCATCACAGAAGCCCAAGATTTCTGCCTTGCAGTGGAAAAGCTGCCACCCCAACAGCTTTGCTCAGGCACTGCTTCTTCTCTCTGCCTACTTGTTTTGAAGTAGGTTGCTTACATTTTTAGAGGGCCTTTGGCACTGCTGGCCATACTCTGCATAGTTAGTGAAAGCTTCCCATCTTTCCTCTTGTCTCCTACACATTTGCAGATGTTTCAGTCACTTAACTGGATCCTGAAACTGTCCTCAAGATGTTTTGATCTTCATTTCAAAAGTAGTTTTTATGGTGAGAACACAGAACAGAACAAGGAGAGGCTCAAACTTTGCCACCAAAGGAACAGAACAATGAACCTGTAAGACACCCCTAGGTATTTATGGTTGAAATGAAGCTACCACATCTTTTACAAAAGCCTGTCTTGTATAACTTTCAACTTTTATACCATACCCAGATGAAAAAACCAGCATTAAAATGATACAAAAACTGTTCTGCTTAATACAAAATATTTTCCCTTGATTTATTTTCTTTTATCAGAAACTGAAGAACGATCCACGGTTTTCCTTAACAAATCAGGGGACGTGTTTGCTGCAAGGCTGAGCACAAAAATCCAAATGGAAGAACCCTACCCAGGATTCCCAGACCTGACAGGGAATTTCTTCAGCTTTTACACTGAAGAGCAAAGTGTTTGCTCTTTTTTCTCCATTTCGAAAGGGCTCTAAATCATGCACAAATTGAGGAATGGTTTGCAAAACCATCACCAAACTGTTGGAAAGGACTTGCTTGCTCTGCAAGGGCAACTTCCAAGAGCCTGTCAAACCCTCACGCTGCCTTTCAGACATTTCACAGTGCTTTGGGACCAAAGGGCGACACGTCGTTCAAAAGAGCTCAGCTGGGTTTCCAAGAGCTCAGCAGCCAAGGTGAAAGTTTCAGAAGTGCAGCACAAACCTTACCTGGGGGGTTGAAAGCCTAAAAAATTCATAACCAAATTTAGTTAACCCTGTTCTGCTGCACTAAAATGGTGCTGAGCAATTGTGAAAATCTGATGGTTGCTGTTCATCCTGCTTCCCATACCAATTATCCAAACCCTGGCATCTGAGGGAACAGATGAATTGGGTGTTGCCTCCATGGGAACTGATGCAAGTTTCTGTATTCTACACCACTGCAATGCTGTGAAAAATGGGGGGAAGGAGAAGAGAGAAGAAAAATATTACAGAAATTCTTTAGCTGTGATCTGCCAGGCCTTGTAAGAGTGACATTAAAATTCTCCTCTTCCTCAGAAAACAAAAAAACCAAAAGCATCATTCTCAAGCTCCCTGGAAGTTTCAGAGTATGTGTAGGCAAGGTACAGTAAGACATCTTTCATCTTCAGGAAAACCAACAGGCTCTTACATCCAGCGAGGACTGAAAGGGTCGCCATCACTGCAAGGAATCCTGGCTTGGAGTCAAACCCCAAAGGTCTTGGCCACACCAGTTGAGCAGCCTTGGGGTTTACAGATTTTAATGAACTGAGACTCAAGGCCTCTTTGGATGTCCGAAAATAACCCAGGCTGCCTGGCTGCCGTCTTGCTGGCTCTCCTCCGATCTCTATCCTTCCTCTGAGGCTGACAAGAGTAGAGCCGGTCTGACTGCAAGCCCCAGAGCAATGCAATGACCCACAAGATACCTCTGCACCCTGGAGGCAAGTGCTCCTGCAGCCCAGGGAGGTGAAGGGTCGTTAGAAATGCAGCAATAATGACTCCTACCAACATCACCCGATTGTGATATGTGATTGAGAAAAGGACTAATGGAATGATGGAGAAGCAGCATTTTTCTTTTGTTTAATAATCTTCCAAGTTTCATCTTACAGATTCTTTGTAGAATTTGCTAAGCTGTAAGAAGAAAAGTGATATCCCAGCAATACAAACGGGGACTCTTAGGGGAAGTCCATTGGCCTTCTCTTATCCCTGTCTCCCCCAATTTCTCAGTTGCATTTCATTTAAGTAGAATTTACAATTCAAAGTCAGAATTAAATTCTGACTCCTTCAGGAACAAAACAGTCACTTTCACTACAGTAATTCTGAAAAGGAAAAAAAAAAATAAAAAAAAATTATGCTCTCCCTACTATTTTTTGCCTTATGTGAATATGAGGCTTGCAGAGGTCCTTAAGTGACCTGCCACTCACTCCCGTAAGTCTATACTGATGGCTACAATAAAAGTAAGTTTGTTTTCTACACTTGGAAGTTCCTTTTTCAGCGTTGTAATCTTGTAAGATACAGATGAGGTTCTGATGCCTACACCTACATTTAACCTAACTGATAAGCCTCCACCTCCTCCCAACGAGCCCTTGCAGTCTGCACCTCAGGGAAGGAAACAGAGGTTGTTCCCTCCTTCTCCATCCCAAATTTTGCTACCTGGCAAAAAGACTTGACAGTCTCGTACGGCACGGTGAGACCGCTGTGGGTATCTCTTCCACAACTTGGCATTCACAAGTGACCTTGTTCCAGTGATCCTGTCAGAAGCCTGTGTTGGCTGGTTGGGCGCTCATTTTATGGTCTGCCACCAGCACATTTCCACTTCCCGCAGTTGCTGGGAACTCACTCGCCTGCCTGTGATCAAACTGGTCACTAACCTAGAAATGAGGTGGCAGATGCAGAAGCTGGAGAGCTGGCAGCCGCCCTCTCCAGCTCCTGTAGCCCAGCTCTTGCAGCCTGGGAAGCCTCTGCCCACTCTTTCTGCTGCCCTTCCTGCTCCTGGCCTTGCCTGCTTCTCAAAGATCCTCCCTTCCTACCATGGAGCTCACTGCAATGAGGACTCTGTCGTGTGTCACCTACAGCCCCGACTGCGTGCTGTAAACAGAAACTAGCTCTTTGCCACGAGAAGTACCCGCAGAAATGCTGGTTTGAGCAAAGCACTGTCTGCTCATTTTAGGAATGAATGAGCCTTTGACCTTATTTTGACAGTAGCTCACGTCCACAAAGTAAGTTGCATTAGTCGCACGAGGAAAGAAAGAAGATTCTCTCTTAGGTGCTATGGAAACTTCTTTTTTTACAGCGAGTGAAGAGTGAAGGAAGAATTATAACTCAAAGATATGTCCTGAAGACATGCTGCTCTGTTCTGGAGTGACTCCTTTGGGATTTTTTTACAGCTACAGGCAAAATTTAGTAAGGTATTAGGGCAGTTATTAATTTTGTGGAGTTGAGAGATAATTGGAAAAATGAGAGTTTATTTCCTGGGAACACTTAGCTGGATGAAGCTTAGGAAAAAAAGAGTTAAGGAAATGTCAGATACATACAGACACTTATGTCAACTACAGAGAGCTTCTTGACCTTCCACTGTTTAGGAATTTCACAGAGGATCTAAAAACTCAAAAGCCCAGAGAATTACCAATGAGCCTTCTCAAGAGTGCAAGCTGAGATAAAGGCATGAAAAGGTAAGAGCAGGGTGGGGGAGAGACGTGTCCTACTTCTAGTCAGCTGAAGTCACCTTCTGGACCCAAACCAACCAAGTAAAACAGACAGAGAAAATAAACACAAGCCACAAAAACCTCAACCCTCACAGAGACCATTTAGAAGGAAAAACTCACAGGGCTTCTCCATTCCACCTCACCCTACTCATCAAATATTGATAAGAACCAGCAGTGGCAGTTGTTTGCTGGAGCTAGTAACGGAAGCATGAAAAGGAAAAATCAATGGGATTTTTTATTTTGATGAAGAAAGGAAAAATGTGTGTGCTGTGACAGCGCCTGCTGCCTGTGCCCGCCAGCCCTTCTGTTTGCAAGCAGAGGGGTGGCCACAGGACTATTATTTGGTGCATTACAGACAAGACACTGATTTCTCTGAAGTCACATCTCTACATCCAGCGGTAAAACTGGCAAACGGAAGCGAAAGGCTTCGTACTTCTGCGCCGGTGTCGTGAGAAGGGCAAACGTTCTGGCGCGGTCCCGAGGGATTGCACACCAGTCCAGCTGGGCCAGAGGGGCCTCGCACGTATCTTTGTGTTTCTTGTGCTGTTTCTTGCTCCGAGTACAAAGCTGCATTTCCATTTTACGGGTTTACAAAGACACCCGGGAAACCTCGGTCCTTCTCTCCCTGCAAGCGTAGGTAACGAGCCCCCTGGTCTTTAATACACACGCCCGTGTAACGCTATTTAGTGAGGCTATCCACTAAGCCCCAGCTTTCCGTCAGAGTGGTTTTGTGTACTAACATTAAAGCAGCAGTAATGAACAGCTATTTACCGGGCAAAAATTCTCTTATTGCAACGCACTGGCAAGTGAACCTTCGCAGCAGTGATGATATCACCAGGCCCACTACACGGGTCGAGCAGCTCAGGAAGAACATGTTTCTCCAAAAGGCAAGCCAGAGAGGACTTCAGAAGACATTCTATGAGGTCTATGTTGAGTGTTTCACCTGCATCACACACGACAAAACACTGAGGGAGCACATTCTTCCACTGGCTAATGGAAGAGCGAGGTCTTGGTTTCAGACACTTCCTCCTTTCACCCCAGTCAAAATTACAGTAATCACAGTGTTGCATTCAAGTTGTTGACCTCTCCTTTTTAAGCTTGGACTGGTTTGAAGTAGGAAGCTGAATGGAAGGTGTGAATCATCTGGCCTGTCAAACCCATCTCCTTCAGCACCAATGCATTCACTTAAGATGTGCAGAGGAAAGGCATAGGATGGAGAGAGCAACTTTAAAGAAAAATTATTCTGCAATTTAAGCCAGTGGAACTGGGATCTTTCAAAGCAGTACTGCAACATAAAATGTAGAAATTCTCTGAAGGAAGAAAACTAAGACCCAAGTTGATAGAATGACTCAGTTCTTCAGTTTCCTACATGTGCCACTGACCTACTGAGGCTAATACACAGAGAAGAAAACACCCTGTCCTCTGCTTAAAGCCCCTATTCCAAGCCCACCGAAGTAAGCAGAGGCTCTGGATTAGTTTTGTTCTGGGTAGTAACCCAGTAGAAGTGCAGAAGCAGTCTGCTGTTACTTGGATTCCATTAGAATAGCAGCTTTTCTCATTTTCCCAATTCAGAAAACAATGAAATATATTGTATTTTGAATTATATTTTCACAGAAATAACCCCCTCGCACATCTCTAGGCTGAACAAGGTGAAAGCTCTTAGGATGCTCTCTTTTCTCAAAGATACATTCAAAGGTTCAAGAGAGACTCAAGGGGAGTTTCATGCTTGAAGATGTGAATTATTATTCACAAGATCTAGGCTTAGCCTCTTGCACTGTGTACCTGGGAGCTGACAGAGGAGAAGTGCTACTGAGATCCTGCCCCAGACCTCAGTTCTACAGGGATTCACCTTCATGTTCAATTTTAAACATAACAGTATGTCCATTCCTACCTGGCAGAGCTCCAAAGGACATACCCAGCTGAAAGCACTGGAGTCCACCAACTGCAAGGGCTTTGCTGATTCGGAGCCAGATGCTGCAGAGCAAGGAGCTCCCTTGCAGTACATTATAAAGTTATGCTCTTTATAGTGACAGGATCTGTTTTATAATAGATTACAGAAGAGATCTATTTAACTCAAGAAATGCACTCAGTGAATAGAGCCCTCTGTGATATGATCTCCATCATGCGGCCAAGCAGGGGGTATTTGGATTAAACCAAACTACATTTGTTGGATTAAGTTTACAGCGGGATTAAGCCAACCTAAGACCACAAAGGGACAGTCTCAGTGCTCCTAACTACATGTTGCTTTCTTTCCGTCAGCACTAGTGATCCTGCCATTCCCCAACTAGCCAGCTCAGCTTTTTGAGCTACAACTTAGCATAGAAAAATGAGAAGAAACAAACAAATAAATAACTAAGAAAGAAAAGGAAGAAAAAAGGCAGTATCTAAATTTTCAAATGGATCAGAGCTGATTTACCAGGTCTGTAAGATCACCAGTGTTGACTCAGGAGAGAGAAGGGAAAGAGAACATGGGCACAGGTCTTAGAAGAGCTTAGACCGAACTATGCAACTGCATTTTTTATTAGCTGGCTATGAGCTAGCCTGGCTATCTCAGAATAGCACTGCACTACACAGTTCTATCCAGAGTGATGAGGAAAACAAGCTGCTTAGTAAGATGTATTCCAACTCGGGTGCCAAGGGCATTTTGCGCACCCCGAAGGATCACCATCAGCTCTAGAGTAAAGAAAAGGGTACGATGAACCCGCAGAAGTCACAATTGCCTCTGAAGAGGACGACTGAACCGAGAAAGAAAAGCCACGTAGAGCAGTTTTTTGGTGCCTGGTACAAGTTCAGCCCAATATATCCCTGATCTACAATGGTTTCCTTCTCTACCAAGCTGATGGGCTATCCCAAAGATGCCATGTCCTAGAAGTTTGTGTCTGCATGGAAGAGGGAGGCATATTTTGATTGTTAAAACAGAACTGATTGTTCGTGAGCTTGGGGTCCGGAACTTAAGTTTTGAAACAAATCACTCTGGAGCTTTCACTCACTTTCTGCCTTCCTTAGTAAAAGTGACGTGCTGTCAAATGAGTTTAAAGGCCTCATACATCAGTTCTGTGAGTACATTTTGAGAGGAAGAAAGAGGCAGAGAACTTTGGATGCGTAAGCCTTTCACCCAAGAATCTGCACATTGTGTTAATTTATAAAAAGCTTTATATTGCCAAGATATCAGCATATTAAAATTTTATTTTAGATTGATGCTGTTATCTGAATTCAGTGGCCTGTGACATATAGATGTATTCAGAACATCCTACCAAGAGAACCTATTAAAGTACTTTCTGCAATTATTATTTAATATTGAGCATTTTATAGCAGCAGTGCCTTGAGGCCAAACAAGTCAAGTTACCATTGTGCTGCATACCACGCAAATTCACACAATTACACCAGTTCCAAGATGACACTTTTAAAGTTATTTACGCACTGCTTTGTGCAGCGTTGCAAGGCCTGAGTGACTTTTACAGTTATGTTCCATTTTTAGGAGGAATTAGGAACATGAACACCTTGTGATTTCTAATAACAGTTAGATTCTGCTCATTGCTCTCTCTTCTGATCACGCCTTCCCTTCCCTCTCCTTTGGGATGGAACAATCCTTATTAACTCCTTGATCTGGATGAAAATTTATGGCTAAGAAAGAAAATTGCTTTCAATGGAATCAGATTTGTTTTCATATCCAACTCCCAATCACATCATTACTTGAGCGTATTCAGAGACGCCAGGAACACACAATCCAACCTCTGGATGAACTGCCCTGCTTTACACAATCACACTGTCTTAAGTCAGTCATGAAACTGCATCACAAGGTTTCCAGGTCCTTCAGAAACAAGATACAGATACCTAAGTCACTTTGACCTTAAAACACCGAGGGGAGGAAAGCTTAAGACATCTGAAAATCTAGTCCCTTTAGCTCAGGACAAATCTCTGCAGCATCTGGGTTTGAGAACCAGGATCTGAATTCAGGTGAAATTGGCTGCATCACGATGTGCTAGTCAAGGCCATGGGATGGCACTTGGAAGTTTCTGATACTTGGGCTTTCTAAACAAATGGTGGGAACCAGAATAGGTAGCAGGGCTCGCAGCCAGATTGCTGACTTCTTCCTAGGATGTATTATGGGCTGCTGCACCATATCATCACTGAGGAAGTTAAACACCTCGGGTAAGTAAGACTGAAGAGTGTTCTACCATGTACCAGACTCGCCTCCTCACCAGCACACCAACCCAGCTAGGGGGTAGGCAAGTTACTTCTCATAAGAGCTCTGCCTCCACCACAGCACAAGCTTAATTAGACTTTCCCTGCCTATCTGGAGGTCAAAATCTTAGAAGCAAGAGAGCATGCAGATACAATTCGCAGCCCCAGTCCCGATCAGAACCAGGGGTCCTAGCTCAAATGATTATTTTGGCACAGATCAGCAACTTAGTCCAGTGAGGGGCTGGGCTTTTCCCGGGGAGAAAGGCTGAGATTTAAAATATATAACTAGTGCAGATTTAGCCTATTCAGCTTAAAAAACTGATATATGTACTTATTTTCAAATGACAATCTATTTGTAATACATAGCAGATGTATCGTAGGGTATTGCTTCTTCCCCTTGCCAATCTGAATTCTAGAATAACAAGTTACATGGTAGCAGAATTCTCTGGGAGCACAAACAAAACACAGGATTTTGGGACAAAATATCCAAGCAAACAACAAAGAGTTCTGTAATAGCAAGTTGTGCTAGAATAAAGAGCTGCTCTTCAGAACCTGGACAGATGAAGGCTGAGAACTTGACAGAGTCAGCAGGAAAAGGTATATAAACAGAGTATGATCAGCCTAGATCAAATCGTGAAAACACCCCAGGTAACCAGCTACCTCCTGCAAACACAACTCTGGGCTTTGTAACAGACATTTCAGAGAGCCCTGTCCCTAACGCAGTGCAGTACAATGGAACACTTCCCAATTAGCATAAAGCTAAACTTTGCCATTTTATAAAGCAAGAAGTATGGGTTTCTATCTACCTAGTTATACCGAGTAAGTCTTAACATGGAAACAACAGAGGAGAGACACATTCTGCCAAATCCAGCTGTAGAAATGCTCAATGCTGCCAGTCCCAGCTTTCTGCCCCCACGCCCAATTTAAGAGCTTACTAGCCAAGTGACCACACTGATTTGTCTAACACCGGTCGGAGAGCACTCGCACTCAGCTCTGCTGACAGATCTAAGACAGTATTTGTCTCCAGTGTGAGTTGTGGGGATAATGAGCTGGAAGAGGGTCAGCACACAATAACTTGTTCCACCGACACTGCTGGCCACAGAGCACATGCTTACCTACAAAAAGAGTTAGCAAAAAAGTGGTTTAATATGCAAATAGAGGGCGTTCTGTTTAAGAAAGGAAAAAGAAACGACCTGTGTGAAATATGCAACTCCCCTCTAACTGTACAGCTATGATTACACCCCCACTGAGAGTACAAATAGCTGGCTTACTGGATATCTGTGCATTTAATACATCAACGCTTGCGAGTCTTCCTAACGTCAGACACGTGCAAACCTTCACCACTAGAAGTCTTACTGGACCTCTCTAAGGAGCAGCACCACACAGAGCCACCGCTGCTCATCCTGGCCTCGCGTGCACAGACCAGACCGTATCCAAGCGCAGGGTAACGAAGACAATCGCAGCCTCCGCTGTCGTTCTGTTCAGCCCAAACTTCCCCGCGACGAAGGCCAGCAAAGATCTGACAGCCCTAGAGCTGGCAAAGCTGAACCTTTGAAATAAAGAATTAAGGAGTAGCAGCGGCAGAAAGTGGAGAAAGTAGGAAAAGGAATAAAGGATCATTAGTAAATCTCACAATTAATTAAACAAAGCTAAGGAGGAAGAGGAACACAGCACTTCAGATAGCTCCTGGCTGGGGCAGGAGGCAGGGGGTGGTATTCTCCAAGGCCTTTTGCGGGTTACCACAAAGAGAGTTTACAGATCTTCCACTCACTTACTTAAATATTTGATATGAAATTAAAGCCCTGTTCCAACTTTTATGACCACTGTCTCCCTCCCTCTCCCCTCCTCCTATTCCCAGCAGACCCCTTCAGCCTTCACATGCCTATCCTCAGACCAAGACATCAGCACAATTAGCACCAGCCCACTGGCGCCAATTAGCAGCCAATAGTGTCTATATTATGGGAGGGGGGGACAGCGGAGCGGGTCCAGTGTCTCCAGCCTGCCTTCACACTCAATTAGATTAAGTGGAGTCTCCTGGCTGTGGTTGGTTGGACAGTTGTTGCAGTAATTGTGTCTTCTCTGTTGCTGCAGGCAATCTCCTCCCAGGCTCTCTGATACCCCCTTTATTGACTCCCCGTGTTGTCCACTTACATCAACACACACTTCTTCAAAGAGAAGAGGGGGGAGGGCGGCAAAGAGGAGCACAGAGGGTTGGGGAGGAGAGAGAAAGACCCCAATGTCTTCATTTCAAAGTTCCATTTGAGTCTAAAACTCTCGGGCCACGTCACTTTGACCTCGGCAGGGTTGGGCTGTGATTGTTCACTGTGACTGTCACATGGGTGAGCTTCAAATGGGGACAGCTCCAGTGAAAAGCCTCACTGGTGATCCAACTCACTTGGCATTTCACAGGGGAGTGTCCAACCTCTTGGGGGGGGAATGAAACACTAATAATGTGGTTTTAACTCAAAACTAAACTTGACTAGGAAAGGAGCTGGGGGTTTCCCATTCTTGCTCTTGGCCAGTGGCAAATGCTGGGAAATGAGGAGGATAATTGGAGGGCCTGACTGAAGTTATGCTCCTCTGAAACACTGGAGTGCTGCACAGCACTGCTTTAACTCTTTATTCTGCTTCAGAACAACGCTGTGCAGGTATTGGATGAGACTGGAATTCCAGAATTTTCAATACACAAAAAGGAAAGAATCTGGTTTTATATGGGTTCCTGGTTCATTTAAAATTCCCTCCTTAAACTCTTAAGTGAATACCTTTGGTAGACTGCTTTACACCACCACCCTGGGAACGTGCACCACTACCAGAGCTATAATAGGATGCTGTCAGCAGAATACTCTTTGCTTTCATTTTATTTTTAAACTCATGGACAACCGCTACTTAGCACCAACGTAAATATTTGTCCTTCTTGGGTAGATTCAAGTGTCTTCCTGTTTTGAACAGGACAGTCAGACTCTGAAGAGGATTCATTTCTACTTTCACACCTATTTTTTTTTTAAGACGAGTTGAATTGTGCTCTGGAGCTGCTGATCTTCTCACGCTGACTACAGAAGAGCAGTGGTGGAGGATCATCAGACAGCGAGACCAAAATGAGATACAGTGCACCCTGGCTAGGGCATTACCCATCAGAATTATTCCAAGCAGTATCATTGATATGCAATTTTAAAACAGCAGAAACAAAGAAAACACCTGGGAACTTCTAAATGTGATTTGTGATACTAGGAAGGGGAAGAGTCAATTTCCCAAAGGAAGATTTTTCACAGAATTTAAGGAAATCCACATATGGAAGTGGTGATAAGAAAACACATCATTCTGGGGAAGAAAAAAACCAACCAACCAAAACAAACCCTATTTTGGCAAAACTGTGTGAGCAGAACCAGGTGGTACTTCTGTGGTAAATCCATTACCAGGAAAGGATAAAGGAGGAGGGGGTGGCTGTGAGAACGAAGCACATTTTCAAGGGGTACAAAGCCATAGTTTTATTCCTGCAGACACAGAAGTGCTACAGATTCCTGGGCAAATCTCTCCCATTGGCTGTCTGCTGTTTATCTGCCAGTCACAGACCATAGCTGCTGCCCCAGCACGGGGCTTACTGGGTGATGTTCATAGTTTGTGCAATACTTAAAATGGATTCTCTTTTGCTTTATGCCCAGATTGAAGATTTGGGTTTTTTTTCCTTGAGATTCTGGCAAAAAGGAAATTACAGGATTGATGGGGAATTCCTGAGGGATGTTCTTTCCCTGCATTACGTTTGTTGGTCAGCTACCATTATCCTCATAGACCATTTCTGGTCTTAAAATTTCTGCTTAAGTATTTCAGCTAGGAGCAAGGAACACAGCTATGAGTAAGAAGGAAGAAACTGCCAACAAAAACTCTTTGTCATAGCTCTGCTACCTTCTCTAGAGCATAGGGAAGGCCAGGAATTTCCTGAAATTACTCACTGCAAACTTACAGGGATAGAGTTATGTGCAGAGAGAAAAAAAAAAAAAAATTAAAAAAAAGGATTGAAGAAGAAAACCAGAGAATGCCAAGTGTAATGATGAAAGATTAGACTGTGGACAAGCAAAGCGTAGCAGTTCAAGCACCAGTTCCTTAAGTCTCCTGGGAGGGAAGGGTTTAGGTTTAAGCAGGTACACAGAGTAGCTGCATTTCCAAAAGGTGGAGGGGGTTTTTGAGCTAGATTGTTTTGAATGAGCCTACTGATATAATTGGTTTGACAATAGTGCACCAACTTGAGAATAAGATTTGTTAAAAATAGCCCTTGAAACTACATACTACACTCTGGTAGCAGAAAATCCTTGAAGTTTCATTTTTGGTTTTTATTTTATGATCTAAATGATGTACACAGCTTTGATCCAGGACTGAAACTCAACTATATGACTGAATATAGTGTTCTGCTTTGTCACACAAAACCAAACGCTATTTTTCAGAGTTATCTGGGTCGAATTCTGCATTATAGACTAATATATATATTATATATATTTGATATATGCACTCATATCTACCTGCAAAATCCCCGTCGTGCAGAAGCACCTTCACAGAACGTGACCAGTAAGAAGGACTGAAAATACTGGCTCCACTTCCACAAACTGATGAGCCATTTCAGCTCAGGGGCTATATTTCCAAACTGCTCTGCTACTGCCAAACTTCTCTTAGAAACATGCTGTCAGATTCTAGACAGAGGATACCCGTGATAACGGCTGTCCAAGGATGAGTCTATCAGTCACCTCTACCGAAAGCCCCTCAACTCTGTTTCCAACAGCCCCAGAGCTGCCTGACTCTCATCCCTGCCCCACTCCCGGATGTGTTCAGAGCACATCCACGGTTTAGTCTCTGAACGCAGGATTCCCACCAGCAACAATCCTACAGTGTCTGGTTCAGGCTTCCTGCCTCTTTGTGCTGCTTCTCCCATCTGCTAACTTGAAGTAGATGTCTTATTTTTTTTTCCTTTCAGTCAATAGATTACTTCAATAGTAAGATTAAAAATTGTATATTAATGCCAGAAGTATCTTCTCCCTCTCTTTTCCATGCCTCAGATTCCTCTTACAAGCTCTGTCCCATCCTTTATCGCTCTGGGCTTCTCCAACTTTTGTGTGAGTAGGATCTACTAGGTTAATCACTTCTCTCCACTTGCTAGTGGTTTCTTCTGTTATTCCTCTAGCTCTTTTCCTTCTGGTCCATTTTCAATGTGCTTTTAATATTCCTCATCTCAGACACCTCCCATCTATTTCTCTATTTCCTCCCCACTCCATCCAGACATCCTCAATTTCTCTCTTTTGCCACGTGTTCCACTTTGTTTTCCTTCTGCTCTTCCCTGTCTTTTTTCCTCCTCCTTTAAATAATATCTCTCCCTTTTCTTCCAATTCTTCCATCTCTCATCTGCATCCTATTCCCCGATTCTTCCGCTTGTGTCTGCCACCTCCTCTGCTTGCCTATTGTTCCTGAGTGGGTTGCAAAGATTACTAGCTTTTTGTTGTGATCAGGAAACATTTATTGACATCAGAAACATCCTCATTAGCTCTGGACAGGTGGGAACCATCTCTGTTTCCTGCAGGCACCATCTCCTGTCTGCTCAGTAACCCGGCATGACAGCTGCACGGCTCTGACGTGGAGATATCTTCTCCTCTCCACCCTTCCGTCTCCACCAGTTAGTAGGGCCCCAGCTCAAACCCCCCCAGGTAGTGGGTAGGAAGAGGCTGATGGGCAAAGACGACCCCAATTAAATTCAGTTAAAACTCTTTCCTCTCCTTTGGACTTTGCGGGGATTGGAAGGTCACGCTCAAGGGCTAAACATTACCAAGCTCTCCCAGCTGACTATTGCAGAATGACAGGAGTCAAGCAATTAAGAGTGTGAGCAACAAACAAAGGAAGAGAAACACAACCAGAGCTAAATTCCGGCCCTCATATAAAGAGTAGAAAATTCCAACTTTTAACCTTGATTTCACCAAAGCATTGACGGTAGATCAACGAAAGGGATCTGCTGCAGAAGAGGATCTGGTTCTGTCCTCGCTTATGGTGCTGTAAGGAGGAAAACTGCAGGGAAGTCGAACACATTTTATCAATTCAAACTGATGTCAGAATTGGGCAAGTCACTTCTTTTCAAAAGACATTTCTGGTTCCACAGTGCATGTGCGCTTCCTGACAAGACACTGGGAGATACATGGCAAGAGCTACCGAGTTATTATTTCTTAAGACAATTTCCTATAGAAAAACTAATTCCAAAAGTAAATTCTAAAGAATTCACACTACTACAAACTTCTAACACTGCTTTAGTTCTTAACTGGCAGACAGCACGTCGGGGGGCTCCAGGTAAACAGTCCCCCCTGCCATTTCCAAAGTAGACCAGAGTGCAGTGCAGAGATAACTGAGCTGACTCCAAACAAGCTGCCTGACATACCAGCAAAAAAAGTGTTAGGCCCAGCTTATCAGCAGGAGAAATTGCTTTGCTCTGAGTTCAGGACACCACTGCCCTATCTCATCCATTTCTCCCATCAGCTACAGTACAGACCAGTTCAGATGACTCATCACAGCTTCACAGACACTGCTACAGTGACTAGAAGTACATATGTTCTTGAACCAGCAGAGGCTGGTCTGATTTTCCTGTTACGTGTTAGTACAGCAACTACTACAAACAGGACTACTCACAAGTCTTCTGGCTATCGGATTTGCCCAATGCCACCTCCAACCTGACCTGAAACATTCCTGGAGGCAAGGTGGATACTCTTGACCACTGAAAGGCAGCTGATTCATGCCATGGATCTTTTTCTCATAAAAAAGAAAAGATCAAAGAATTTACAGATCTGAAGATGTTCTTGAAACAGAGCCTGCTTCAAAACCTGTTTGGGTAAAATGAGTTTCTGTTGATCTCAGTTCATCTGAGATCAGACTTGTGGATCAAGGCAAGATGGCAGAATTAAATCGCACCTCCAATGGCCCTTTTGGTCCTTACATAAAGAAGTATTATTCCATGCTGAAAAATGATTCCACTCCCCCCACCATGCTGTAACCTGCTGCTCATTCCCCCACCATGAACCAGGGCAGCAGCTCTCCTTCCAAATCAGGAACCACGACAGAGATTACTCTTATCCTAAATGCACTGCACGGGTATCTCAGACACATCTTGTCAGCACTTAAACATCCACGACAGGCTTCCTGCAACATTTTCCAGGTGAGCACCCTCGCTCCTTCTACCGTGTCACACGCTCATCATTCACCACTCAGACACGGCGGGAGCAGCC
Organism: Megaceryle maxima; assembly: GCA_024605025.1. NCBI lineage: Eukaryota > Metazoa > Chordata > Aves > Coraciiformes > Cerylidae > Megaceryle > Megaceryle maxima. The sequence continues at coordinate 220,463 of JANHGN010017409.1, forward strand.
TGTTGACATGGTTTCTCTCACTTTTCCTGGCCCCTGGAGCTGACCTCCTGTCTCCCCAGCTAGATCAAATCCAGGAGACTGTACTTAGGGCTGGGTCACTGGATGGTGTTAAAAGCCTTTCTCCTCTTCTCTCAGCAACCAAAGTTGGAAGGTGGCAAGTGGGAGAGAAAACACTTCAAGTTGATTTTCCTTCAGGAGATGCTTCCTGTCAGATGGGCAAGGCTCCCAGGCACAGAGGCAAGGGATGGGAAGGATTCACAGAACTGCAAATTTACGCTTCTGGAGTTGTAAGAACTACAGTGGCAGCGACCATATTGCCAGATTTTCTTCCCCTTCTCAGCCACAGGCACACAGCAGAGGCAAGGAGAAATGATGGTATGTAGAAAGCTCCCTTACCAGTTCTTAGTTCTTCACTGCTGCTCACAAAATCTCAAGAAAACACCTCCTTTGGAGAGAGACAAATCTAGCTTCCAGGAGGTCCTGGAAGTGTGAAATTTTCTGTTTGCCACGCCAGTGTAAAAGATCACCAGTCTGAAGGGGTTGGAGATTTGGCCACGCAAGATACGCTAAGTTTGTCTCCAAGTTTAACTTAATGATCTGTCAAAGACTTCTTGAGAATCTGACAAAATGCACTTGCCATTCAAACCACACGCTCCCCTTTTGTGTCTCCAGCAAACTGGTCGAGTATCTCGTGTAATTTCAAGGGGATGTTATGTCAATCTGAAAAGCTCTTTTTGTGCAGAAGTGGGCTAAGGCATCACTGCAAAGATGCAGACAACCACTTCCAAGCCCTCAATATACTACCAGAGTTCAACAGCCCTGGACAGCCTCATGTGGGAACTCTACACAGGCACCTCTGCTCCATTTAAGCTCAGGCCCCCAGCTCTTGCCTGAGCTGTGACACAGAAATATCCATGTCCTGCCTGCCTCTTGTTGATCCTCATTCTCTGGCTGGACTTCCTGGTTTGACCTCAGATGTGACCGATCACCTCGCATTTGTCCGACCGTGCAGATCAGACTGGGACAGAAAGGTGTTAATGCCACCAACCCTGCAGTGAGTCCTGCAGCACTGTGGGACTGCACCTGGCTCCGTGAGGTCACTGTCCCTGCCCTCAGCTCCCAGCTCATTTTCCCCTATGGAACAGCCTTCATGCAGCTGCTCCCTGAAAACCAACACCCATCTTTGCCCATGGTTCTTCAGCACTATGACATTTATCTGTGCTAACAGTGAACATTTCAGCTCATGCTTTTCAAAAAGGTGTTCTCTGAGGCCTATTCTCATTTCCCTTATCTCATCAGCACCTTTATACTGTACTATTTATGACGTAAATACCATAGCACTACTCCGGATTGAGTCATCTGAAGGGGACAAGCCTTGCACCCCTACACCCATTCTCCTCCAGTTTGCATCTTGTCTGAATGGTGATGTGCTCCACTGTAAGATGACTGACCTGCAAAGAGTAAGATCATAGGAGTCCGCTTCAAATAGCTAAGAATCAAGCAGTGTGAGTCAAATTTCAAACAAGAAATTAGCGTTTCATGTTCTCCCACTTTCAGACCCATTCCAATGAAGTAACACACAGTGCACACCATAGAATTGACTCTCCCTTGTGTCACTGTGAGCTGTGGTCTCACTCTGCACACTTCACTTCAAAATACACCGTCTGATATGGAGTCTCCAGTGGCTGGGGCACAGAGGGCCAGCTCTGCAATCCTTCCACGCAGGAACTCCCAGAAGAGCTTGCAGTCGTATGGATGAACCAAACAAGAGTGACCACGTCTACACAGGCAGCCATAAAAGCAGAGGTACTTGAGATATCATTTTTGTTGTGATTAAAGGAACAATTCCTCACTAAAACTGCCGCATACAGTTCTGTCAGGCACACTCTGCAGCTAACTGCCTCTGTGATAACAAACACAGCCTCCCTGTGTTCAATTTCAAGCCAGGATGTCGAAGCATTCTGCCAAAAAAGATAGACTGAAAATACCTTCGTAGTATGAAGTAATTTAAGATCTGGATCCACTGCTAAGAAGCATATCTGTATTTTCTTTTTTAACATCATTTCTCTATCACATCACATCATTTTTCCTTTGGTCACTGCAGGTTGAGGCATTTCCCTTCGTCCGGCACAAAGGGAATCCATCTGTAGCTGATCCTCAACGAGAGCTGAAACTCACAGCTTTGCCAAACTCTGCCACAACCTCTGCACCGTGCTGTGTCATCGTCCCCCGCCCCCCCTCCCCCCCAAACACAAGGCCTAAGAACTTAGGCACTCACAAGTCTTCTGCCTCTAACTGTGCTGCTTGCTTTCCACTCAACATACCCCTTTGTAACCACAGAAAAAATCTGCACTGACAGTAGGCTCCCCCTTCCCAACAGTAATAATCAAACAATGCTTTTATGGAAGGCATCTCCTCAAACGTGGCTTCCCCTCTGTTTGGAACCATGTGGTTGGGATGCTTCATCCAGCCCACTGATCTCGGTGCTTTATAGCACAAGCCATAAAACATATTGGCAAGGAAGCAAAGCTGCAAGCCCAGGAGTGTGAGCATCCAGCACGTCAGCTCCTTAGTGGGTTGGCATAAACAGGGAGGGTAAAAAAAAAAAACCCCATCATTTCAGCAAGCAGAGAGATTTCTCAAGTGGCTTTTTTTAATAGGTCATGTGCCCCATTCAGCAGCTCCAGCTGATGCTTCCAAAAGAAAGCCATTAACAGCCTCCCCTATGTGCTCCTTATTGTTTGCACAGCTTTAATGGCCCCATCTGGCATCATCTTAAAGACTCCTGGTCAGATGCAAACAGCAGCTTCTGGTTCCAGTGGCACAGGAAGTTGTACTTTCTAAACTCACGAGATAGAACTTTGAGAATAACTCCATGTGCAGAGAACTATACAACACCCACCACCTCCCAGAAAACAGCCTTCAACATCTGCACGTCATCTCTTATACTTTGTTGACCAAGGCTGCTCAGATATGACACAGCGGTGGGATAGAGCGCGGCCAGTTTGCTCCGGGCACAGTTTTCCTCAGGCAGATCCCAGCCAGTTTAGGCAACAGTGCAGCAAAGATCAGCAGGCCGGGCTTCGGCCCGGCTGAGAGAAGCAGAGTGTGCTTCCTCTGAAGTCTCTGGTGGCACCTGCTGTGTGCAGATGACAAACCCGTATGACTGACCGACCGGTTTATCTGACTGCACACACCCAGTCTAAACTGGGACAAGCCTCTCCACTTGGGAGGTCTCAGGATGGCTCTTTGGCCTCCATATAAACACCGGTTTATCAATAACAGATGCTGTCTGGATACTCTTCAGAAGGCCTTATCCCCTCTCGGCTTGGCCCTAGCTCCTCCTGTTACAGGAGCCAGACACACCTTTCCGAGGCGAGCCCCAGCCTGGCCCAGCATTTAAAAGCACACGGCCTGCTCTACATGCGCATCAATTCCCTTTGAAGACCTTAGCCCATAGGCACCTTCTGAAAACAGACTCCGTGCCATTAAGAGGTTTCCAGTGTGCTTCTGGGAAGTGCAGCCAGACAGCAGGGTTATTCCGAGAGCAAGAGCCAAGCCAGGAAGCTGACAGTTTGTTTTCTAGCCTTTCTCCTTTCTTCTAGAAAACAGTGTTGCTGAGAGCTAGCTGAAAGGCCAGAGACAGTCTGCAGTCGGCTGGGCTTTACTAAACAAAAGTTTACTTTCATCCACTGTGCCGCAGCCGCTGGAGTCACTTCCTCCTTCCTCCAGCCTTTCTTAGAGGCGAGAAAACAGTCGGCTCTTTCACCACGTTAAGAAAGCCATTACAATCAATTTAGCCAGTGCACAGACAGACTCCGTGTCTACTGTATTCTGTTACCACAGGCCAGGGGGAGAGGGGGGAGAAGACCTACTGCCCAGCCTCCCCTCGCACTCTCTTCCATAATGGAAAGGATGCCGGCGCCGCCAGCTATTGGAATCACGCTAACAAATGAAGCTGTCATCAAACACCTCTTGGGGGAAGCGGTGGGAGCAGGGGGAGGGTGTGTTCTTGTGGTGGAGTTGCCTTCTCTGCAGTGGTCCTGCTGGCTAATTGCTCAGCATGGAGAGCGCACACATAAAGCGCTATCGTCCTCGTCAATAATGGGGTATTAGGTGCCTCCTGTTCGGCGTGGCATTGATCTGTTCCAGCTTTCCCCTGTTGTTGTTGTGTTGGGGTTTTGGTTGTGTTTTGTTTTCTTTCTGTTTTTTTTTTTTTTTTTTTTTTTTTTTTCCTTTCCTTTTTAAAGTGTTTTCTGAGCCTGTGTTTAGCGTGAGTGCTGCTTAAGTGCTAATTGTTACACCACAGATTGATTGGCGACAAGCTGGCTTGCCAAGTTTCTTCTCCCATCTCCCCGGGTGGGGTGCGGAGGAAGGACAGAGGGTGGGGGCCGAGGTGGGGAGAGAGGGAATCCTTTTGCACTCACTGACTTCCTCTCTCACTGTCTTTCTAAGCTGGAAACTTTTGGCCTTTCTGAGCTCCTCCTGCCAATTTCCATTCCTGTTTTGACGCTTTCCTCCCTGCTACAGAAGCTGCACACATCTTTCTGACATTTGACGTTTCCCTGTTACGATGATACTGTCCTTGGAGCTAGATGACTTGGGGGGTGAGAAGAATGCTGTAATGACAGAAGAGTAAGTGTCTTGCCTTTATTAGAGAAAAAAAAACAAAACAAAACAATCCAAAACTTGAAAGGGTTTCATTCCTCCAGCTGAAACTGCCTTTCTCTGCCACATCTGTGCTTCTAAAAACCTGCAGTCCCGAGGCCAATGATGAAATGCAAAGAGAAAGGCATAATAAATGACATGGCAACTCCATGACTCTTTAAAACCCTAAAACATCTGGGCAGGCCCTGGAGCAAAGATCTGAAATCCTCCCAGAGAATCCAGAACAAAGACCCAAAACACACAGATACGGATTCAAGACCTGCACTGTCCTGTGTAATGTGACACATAAGGAATGTTCACCCAAGGTTAAAGAAAGTGAAGCTTAGACACACTTTCTTCCATCATGTTCAACAGTTACTCTGATGAAGAGGCCCTATCGGCCAAAAATTGTACAACTGAACCTTTTTCTTGTAGTTGGTCACCAAACAGGTACAAATTGCTATAATGAAGACAAGAACCAGTATCTCTGTGAGCGTGCAACTCCAAATACTCATTTCATCGCTACCCAGCGTCAGCTGGTCACGCTACTGGGAAACAAGAGTTTCTAAGTGGCCAACAGAGAAGCAAGTTGTGATGTGAAGAACCTGATGATGAGATGCATTACTTCAACTTCGCTTTTGCCAGTTACATGAAATAGAATAGAAAAGTCTGCTCTCCAGATATATCAATTTGTGATGACCAAACTAAATATCTTGGATTTTTTTGGAGCATAGTATTAAAAAGTTCCAATGATAAACACAGCCTTCAACTTCGCATTCACTTGTTGTCCTTCTGTACTTGAACACAAGCAGGAAGCAAACGCAAGCCACACAAGCACTCTCAAGTTGGAATTTGCTTCTGAATTCAAGCAAATATGCACAGGCATTTTTTTCTCACTGATTCCTCAGCTCTGTTAAAAACACTGAGGTCTGGCAGCTACCCAGCCCTGGGAAGGCTGCAAGAAACAGCTTTAATGGTACTAGCAGTAGCTTTTTGGTGCTCATTCGTTTCCCTCAGGAGATTAAGGGCATCTAAGACTAGACTACCCCGTGTCTCCCAAAAAAGGAAAGCACACTCCTCAGAATCCAGGTAAAATCCATAGCAAAGAAAGCAAAATAGTCCATTATGCCCTTACTAACTTCTTTCTACCCTCTATCAGCACATGTGACTCCTCTAGCTCTGCTAGTGAGCAACAGAGTAAAATACAAGGCAAGGAACCAGCCAACTGGGTGTCACAAGTGCAGAAGAATGAGAAACACAGTAAAACCCAAGCAGCTAAGGAACCAGGAGAAGGAGACCTTTCCCAATTTCCTCTCGGGTAAGGTGTTTTAGATACTATTCCGTGGTGAACGTGTGACAGGAGGTTAACACAGTGACACTGGTAAGACTGATACATGCATGAGTGTGACAGTTGCCACCTGATTCAAGCCTGATTTTCAGAAGACACCCAGCTCTGTAAGTTTTCCTTCACTTTTGGGAGACCACTTCCTATGGACCTTCAGTACTTCCAAAAGCAGGTCATAAAAACACACTGGCAAAAGTCTAAGAGAAGCTTCGACTAGAAGAAGGTGGTCAGAGAAGAGATGAGGATGAGAATCTTCTCAACATCTTCTGTACTTAACAGTTAAAAGTAACAAATCTGACCTCATTTGGTTACTAAACCCAGGTGCAGATTCCAGCCAAAACTTTCCATTACCAAATAGCAACACATTAACTTGCACTCCCAAAAAAGCATTTGCTCACAACTTCTGCAGGACCCACTCAGCAACACCACAACAAAAGAGACCAGGAGGCAACAGAGGATATTAGGATTCAGAGAAATGTTTAATGACACACAACCCCCCAAACCAAAACAAGCAAACAAACCAACAAAACCAAACACACACCAGGAAGGAAAGACAGTCATGCTAGGAGTGCACATCGAAGGAAAACTCTTTTCTGAGCTACTCTTGTCCAAAAACCACAGAACAAATTGCTGAGGCTTTTCCCCACTGCACAAAGTGCCTTTTAGCATCCAAGGTTTTCTCCTGAGGGACAGGAGAAAAAGGGAAAGACAACTGGCGTCGAGCTGCATATTGTCTGAAGATGCTGTCAAGAACATCATAAGGAAAGAGCTGTGTCTGAGGTCATCAGATTAGAGAAGAAACAAGGAACGGAGCAGCGGCTGGGAATGGTAAGGGAAGGGGGAGGCACAGTGACCCGTGTGACCTCTGCTGCACTAACTTGATATAACAAATAGTTCTGAAAAACCAAATACTGTTAACCCTTTTAAACTGGGTCATTCCCTGCTGTGGATGGCTCACAGAGCACAATCCTTAACTCCTTCCTCCCCATACGCTTCCAAACATCTACAGTTGTTGGGGCATTATCTCATAGTACATTTACAGCTCTCACTATTGGCAAAACTGGTTTAAAAAGAATCTCACTCCACCCAAATGAAAATATTTCACGGGTTTCAACTGCAAGTTTTAGCCAGCTTATTCAAGGAAAAACGTAGCCTCTGCGACACAAACATGACCCCTTTTCTTGCTGAAGAGCTCCCTCCTGGGGGAAAAGGACAGTTTTTCCTCTTTGGTGGCATCTTCACTCCCTTGAAGATGAAGGGACATTCTCAAGACCTCCAAGAGCATTCAGTGAAAATCTCTTTTCCCTTATGAGAGAAGGCAACAACAACAATGCCCTCCCCCTCCCACCCCCCGCCTTGGAATCTGTGGAGCAACAAGTGCAAGGTGAGGAGGAGAAAATCTTCAAGACCCCAAGTCTGCCTTTACAGGGCCCCACTCAGAGAGCTCTCTGTGCAAACCCAGGCCCTGTCTTCAACTCAAGCAAGCACTCATGACTGCTAACTGGAAACTGAAGCAAACCTCCTAACTCTGCAAAACTGGAGTCCAAGCCTTTTAGGAAATTACTATCTTGTGTGTGATTTCTAGGACATTTTTACTTATGCTCACAACTCCAAATGCTAGAAGAAACTGGGAGGTATCTTGGTCTTTCTGATTCTATTCCTAACCACAAATTAAAATGGAAAAAATTACCCAGAAATTTCAGAACCCTAAAAACCAAAGTTTCAATTCCACTCTGGTTTTGAACATGGATAACCATTTCAACAGGGAACGTAGATTTTCCATTACCATTCTTTTATTGCTAAAGAAAAACCTTCGCTTTCTCATCCTATTATTACTGCGATAACCACTTTTTAACATACCCAGCACCACAGCTCTCTGCAGATTTCCACTTGGGTGGGTGACATGAATTAACAATTTTAAGACACCCGGAGCAAACCGAGTCCACCTCTATTCTAATGCAGAGGTCAGAGAGTCTCTTTTTGCCACACTTACCACAGAAAGGCCACTCCAGCAGGGAGGGCTGGCAGAGCTGCAGCAATTCTGACTCTTGAAAAATGAAGACTCAGTTCTTTGCTGTATGGGATTAAGAATGGACAGCAGGATGATGAACTGCTATTACCCTCTGCTTTGAGCAGGGCTTGGATCATACGACCTCCTAAAGTCCCTTCCAATTTGAATTATTCTGCAGTTCTGTAGAGAGATGAGGATTGCTTTAAAGAGCAATGTTTGTCCTGTATCAGGTGTCTAAAAATAGAAGATGAGGCATGTCTTTGTAAATATCTTCCTAGACCAGAAAAATGTGCTATTATCAACAAGCTTTATACTCCACATGCTTAATACAAAATAAGAGAAAGAAATTGCTCTTGGAAAAAAAAAAACCAGCCCTTCCTGACCACTGCAACACACCAGGGCATGAGGATCTTTACAGTCATCCCTAGGCAGAGGAGCCTGTAGCACGGAGGGCTATATTCACTGCCTGCCTTTTTATAGCCCAGTTATCTAAGTTAGAGAAAGGACTTCTGCCTAAAGTCTGTGCAGACAGAAGAGGAGGCAGGCAGACTTCTGCAGAGCATTCAGAGCAGAGCAGAGGTGATTACTCTCTCAATCTCATCAATGAGGGTAGGTACCTAAAGGCTGGGTAGTGAAAACACCCCATCACTCCCAAATGTCCATAGATTCATTCCAGCAAAAACATCTCCTGTCTAAATACAGATGAAATAGGGTGGTTGATAAGAAGCCAGCAGGTTGACCTCCAATTGCCATCAAGAAAAATGACCTTCAGTCTTCCCTGCTTTATTTGTTGCTCATCTAAAATTGAAAAAGGAGCGATGAGAGGATGGTAGGCACTTGGTTACTTCTGAAGAGCCCCTTCTCTGTGTCTGACAGAGAGACCAGGCAAACCATGTAAGAAGCTGGGAATGACTGAAGGGTAGCTTTGTCTCCAGGCTCTGTCATTCTCAGCTGTTCTGCTCAGCTGGACAGAAGAAGCTGAGTGGAAGAAAGGACTTTAAGGAATCAGACAGAAATTCCATATACAATTGCTTTAAGTCAAAGAACAGAACTGGATTATAAAGCGGTTTCACTGACCTTAAAGCAAGGATTCTGTCTATTGAGACTGTACAAGAAAACTGTGGATATGATTCATCCTGTTTCAAAACTTACAAAAATGTTCCCAGACTAAGGATTCATTCTTCCTGAATCTGGTAGGGTTATAAGGAAGTCTGTTAAGCTTTTCCTACTTCGTATCAGTGGCTACAGTTGCATTGCAAATCTAGTCCATGTCCCACCATTTCACTTCAGTAGGGGATTAAATTCCTCCAAACCTGCTGGCACTGTCCTCACAGCAGCCCCAGGCACAGACGACTGACGGGCAGGGCACAGGCTGGAACCCTGAACTCCATCTGGTAGCACCAGGGGTAACAAATGAGGCAAAGACTAGACTGAGGACCACGATACCGTGCCGTAACAATCGAGCCTTTATAAAGCTTACCACCAGTGGTGTGAGACTAATCCAAAGCTAATGCTTCCTTTGATTCTATCTGTATACAACTCTTTTCCATGATGGTTATAAGCACCCACATGCTCTTCTCTTCCCAATAAGCCAAAATAATGACCTGTAGCCATAGGGCGAGCTGTGCTATAAGCTGCACACCCCATCCAGAGAATGCTGGCAGGATGTGCACTAGTGAGGAATGGCACTGGCGTTCCACCGAGCTTGCTACTGCAAGTAAATGGGACATCAACGGATGGTAGAAATAATAATAATTGACTTTAAGAAGGTGATGTTACAGGAGAACTTACTGGCTCGACAGATGCTTTGTAAAATTGGCTATGCCTTTTACATGCAACAGCCTACATGTAACTTGAAGAGTCCACTGCTGACATGGTCCCAGGTCCCAGCGGAGTGTCCAGCCATTCCCTGCACAGAAATACTGAGCCTCCACAGAAAGGATTTTCAAGTTTAATAGCAATTTGTGTTGCAGTGCAGATCAATCACACTGGGAAGGCAAGCCTAACATCAAAGGGGAGATTTAAATTGAATCCAGCAACTCTAGACTCTTGAGCAAGAAAAAGATTAGAGTACTGCAAAAGTCAGTAGAGTCTCCTAATTACTCAGCAGTGACAATTGTCTCTACCTGCATGGTCACAAACCCCTTGCACCAAAACGCTGAGTTTCCCCAGCACCGTGGATCATTCCTGTAAACAGGAAGCTGTGACAATTTCTGTGCAGGCACCAGAGACCTCTAACCTACCTGCTTCCCTTCTCTTCCTGCTCCCCGACCTGTCCTTACTCTAAATAATGCGAGTCCAGAAGACTCCAGAACACTGCCAGAGCCTTCTGACTCCTGGTTCACTTACTCCCCCTTGTAGAGCCACCTTTACTAGTGAGGCTCACGGCACAGGGAGCCTAGGATCTCAGAGATTCCTTACTAACCACCCTGGCACTGTAAGGAATAAAGCAGAAGTGGGAGGTTGACTTGCTGTGGCCTAAACAAAACTGATCTCTGCCTGAAATGCCCAGGTAAAATGCCATCAAGTATTTAAGCAGGTCGTGCCTGATTAAATAAATCTGCCACTCATCTGAGATGACCGATATTCCTGCTCTTGGATTAGTTCCAAACTTTGAACAAGCCTATCAGGAGTTAAGTGAAATGGGGATCTTGGGCAAATTCAGGGTTCTCATAAATTAATGGTTTCCTTCACAATCCAACAGATACCTGCTTCAGAGCAGGGTACACATCCATCCCTCTATGCATTCTGGGCTATAAAACATCTAATAAACATCATCTTCAAAAATAAACTTTAAATCTGGACTAAGAGGCCAATAACCACAAGCAGCGTAGGGTCCAAAGAGGAGAAGCAGTACTCAGTGCGTGAGGTGCAGATGCTGAAGCCCTGAAAAGATGCTTGCTCTCATCTAGAGCTGATGGGGGATCACATTCAGTACTGAGAACACTCCTTCCCCCTCACCACTTCCCCACCCAGCCTGTTCCACCTCAGCAACAGTTTGAAACAAAGCTCTAAAGTTTCACCTTCACTTACGTTCAGGAAACACGGTCCATCCAACCCACCACCACTTCCAGTACTTCCACTTTGAGAAGGAACGAGCTCCCCCTCCTCTCCCTCTCACCACAGAGCTGCTAGCAGAACTGAAACATGCCACCGCAGCATCCTCCTGGAAACTGGTATTCTCTGGTCTGAAAACAAGCTGAAGCAAAGACCTACAATGCCAGGTTTGGATAAGCCATATGAGAAAGGTACACCTGTATTGCAGGCAACCCCAGAAATTGGTTAGCTGGGAGAGGCATGATCCTGAGATGCCAAGTGACCCTCTAAAGGCAGGAGACAAGTAGAAGGATGGGGACCTTTCTCTGACAGTGTTTCTGTAGCTACTACTATTACTCCTAGTAAGATTTACAATCCTCAGGCAAGTGTAACAGTTCCCATGCTAAATGCCACCTGGCTGCAAGAACAGATTCTGTGTGATGCACCTTCTCCTTCAGCATCAGGTAAGGAGCAGAGACCTTGCTGGCTTTAACGCCGGCACCTACAGCAAGGGCAGCAGCAAACCTCCCTGCTCTCCAGCTGTGAGAAGGGCTAGGAGCTGGTTCCTTCTGCCTTTCTCCCTCCTTGACCTCATCATCCTATTTCCATCAAGGCATCTCTCCTAAACCCAGCATGGGAGCAGATCTCCTTGGCCCTGCCTTTCTAAATAAAGGAGAAACTTCTCAGCTGCCTATTATGGGATGATTAAGGGGGAAGGGAGAATCTAAAGCAGCCTGATGAGAATTTACAGGTCGTCGGCTCCCCTTCCCCGCTGTCAACCAGGGGGCAACCCCTAATGGGGTGAAACGGCTGCAGGAGAGCACAGGGCTCGCTCTTCAGTTCAGCCTCTAATGAGGGGCCATCGGCTCACTGAGGTCAGCTTGTTAGAAAAGGAAGAACATGGGCACAGAAGGAGAGTCAGGGACCGACAATAGCTCTTGAGGGGCCATGAGCCTAAGCTCTGGAGCTCAGCAGAGGGGGAGGGGGACAGCAACCAGTCGCCTGGCTACTCCTTGCCTCTTAAAATCCCATTACCTTCCTTTTATTTCACAGTAGAGACTGGTGTGGAGAGGAAGGGAGGGGGAGATGTCCAAGAGGAACTGCCTCCGTCTAGTGCCTTCCGTCAGCAGAGGTCAGGCCCATAGGATCAATTTTTTTTTCTGTGGATGTGATTTTCTTGTCTCTCTCTCTCTTTTTTTTCCTTTTAAAACAAGAATACGGGCGCCAGGCTTACAAGAGGTCCTCAAGAACTGTCAATCAGGGGCATGAAATATTCAGAGAGCTTAATCTTCTTAGGGGATCTGTAGAGACCCCCTCATGGGGTCTGAATGCTCTTCATGAGCTTGCAAAGAATGGGTAAGGGGAGAGAGGAAAATAAACACAGCTGAAAAGAATGAAAAGAGAGACATCCTTAGACAGACACCCTCCTATCTTGGTGAGGGGCATATTATAAGAATTTAAAAAGAATAGAACAGACTTTTTAAGACCTAATTAGGGGAACAGTCTCCCTTCTGACTGGGAACTCAGAAAACCACCTTTGGGTATTCTTCATCACAGCTATTTCTTCCTTTTTTTCACTCAACAGGTAGCCCAGTTCACTGCTATTCCTTGCTCAACCATGACCTAGGTTTTGACCTTACAGAAGTCACTAAAGCTCCACAGCTTTTGCCTTTTCTGGGGCCTGGAATTCTATCAGTCTGGTTAGTTAGTTACTGGTCAGGAACACGTAAACTGGCCCCATGGGTAGTCTGCAAGCAGCATAAATTTCCTTTGAGATCCCAGGAATCAGGCATGAATATTTTAGGGTACTTACACAATTGAAAGTAAGCCTGTCCTAGTTAGTTAATTACCTTGGGCTAACAAGCCCGCACCTCTATTAAAGAAACACTATCTTAAAATAACCCTATTGTGAGATGTGATTCAGATATGTGAGTAGTAAGAGTCCTTACAGGTATATAAGATGGATGTACATTATTACATTTTCTTATAGAAGTGAAAACTTGACTATCTGGGCCAGGCTGTTTCCTGTACAGAAGTTATTCTAGGCATTCTGGAAAGCAACTCCTCCACGTTTCTCTCCCTACGTAAGCATCTTAAGGAAATTCCTCATGAAGAATGAATCCTGCAAATAAAATAGCCCGTACCAAGTTATTGTCCTCACAAAGTCAACTGTATCTCAAACTGGCTCTCCCACTTCCGTTCTTTGAAGGACCACAACTTGCACGCGTAAGAAGTCACTGCAGTACCCCACAGAGAGAATCATGTCCACCACCTCTGTCTTTGGTAACATAATCCAACCCTTAAGAAAAAGAATTACTAAAATGAGGAGACACAGGCAAACCTCTTATTTCTTCCCCTTCCATCACCATCTGAAAAGCAGAAAAGACTTCTATTGCTGCTGCAAATTCTGTGAGGAGGAAGAATTTCAAATAACCCTGGAAGGATGATCCAGCACTTGAAGACACTAGCCTTGAATTCAAGCCATATAGGGTTTGAACGTCAATGTCTTGATAAACATTGAGCCTTCTTTAAGTCAAGAAAAAAGATATTATTTTCATCCTCTAGCTGGTTCAGCAAGTCCTAGTTTGGGAAACAGGCACACAGCACAGTGTGTGACACCTGAGGATCTGGCTTTTACCTCTCATCCCTGTCTCTCACCGACAGTGACTGTGTGTAAACGCTGACAGAAAGGAGCAAGAGAAAGTACTCTTCCCTTCAGGAGCTGTATCCACTTACCATGACATCCCAGAATGAGTCACAGGAGGATTGTTACTTCTCCCCCTCCCAGCCCCCAGGGGGGAAAGCTACCTCTGTGGATGTGCTCATGCATCTCGCAGGACCTGCAGTGAAGGATTGTGCTCCTACAGTTGTACACCTGGAGGGCACAGGAAGGTTGGAAGTGTCAGCTTGTTTATTTGAAGGGGTATCAATAGGAGAGCTACAGCTACACACATGGAACAAAGTGGAGAAAGAGGAGACAATCCAGTGACTGGCCAGTTAAGCCGATGAGGAGAAAGAGTTACACTACAGCATTCAGGAAGAGAAGGTGCCAGTGTGGGCTGAAAGAGAGAGGGCAGTACAAGAGCAAAGGCAAGGTGTGTGTGTATATATATACTTTTTTTTTTTTTTTTGAGTGGTAGTAAAAATTAAAAAACAAAAACACACAAAAAAAAAAGGAAAGAAAAGAAAAGAAAAAAAAAAAAGAGAAGAGAAAGCCTTCTTCTCCCTCCTCCTCTTCTGCACCTGGGGTCATGCTGTGACCTTTTAGAAGACAGGATGTAAAAGTGACCTTTGTCAGAGTGTGACAGAGAGTCCAGCCTGGCTTTCTGTGAGGAGACGTGGGAGGCCTACAGGCACTGCTCCTTCCCTGGGCAGAGGTCCTGACCTGCAGCAGTGCACTCAGAGAGCTGCCAGGGGCAGGCTCCCCATCCCCAGCTCCTCTGCTTTAGGAGACACGGATAAGAACACAGGCTAGCAGACAAAGAGCCTGGTCTTAAAACTTTCTCCTCCTACCTGTAACAACAGTGGTATTGCTTGGGAGCTCTGAGACAATGCTTCTCTCTGTCTCTCTTCATCCTCTCTCTGAGTCTTAAAATAAACTTATGAAAATGCCACAACCCTTAGATGCTTGAACGGTCTTCAAGAAGTCACAGGCACACCTGCAATCCCTTCAAAGTCAAGAGAGAGAGGACAGAGATTCTTTGCTGCTTTGCTTTCATGCCTTTATAAAATCAAACAGCTCAGCGCACCTAACTGGATGTGTTGATGAAGCACCCACCCAAGGAACGGCTTGGTGGGCATCTTTCTCTGGCTTCCCCCTGCAGTCCTGAGCTCTACGTGTACTCCTAGATGCTCTATAAGCTTTACTGGGCTGCACTGGGGCAACATTCACACGCTCAAGTATTTCTGCAGTCACTTGAGCAGCTGTGAAAGAGCAAACGAAGGCACAGAACAAATAATCCAGCAACGGGACAGACACCAGCTTGTTGTAAACACGCAGCAGAGCAAGGAAACCCTGGAGGACATGAAGAGAAAACATGCTAGGAGCTGTGTGACACTGGGTCAGCCCTACGCAGGACACAACTGCTCTGCTGCCACTCACCAAGACAGGCACTTCCTCCTCTCTTGCCCTACCCCCGTGGTTTGGATAACGTACAGCAGATCTTCTGAATAAACACATCTCTGTTGGACATGCAGTTCAGGTGCTGGCCGCTCCAGCTGGGAATCCCTCGTCTCCCTTCTATGTCCTGGAGGCACGAGAGGGCAGAGGAAGCAGGGCAATCTGCAACCTCCATCTCCTGCTGCCCCACGACCTCTGGACTGCCACTGTTGACCCTGCTGGGGTTGCAAGGGGTTGACTAATTTGGACACGTTCAGGCAATTGCTGTCATCAGCTTCCTGCTTTGTTGATCAGGGAGGTTTTTGCTGTAGGCAGGAGTCAATTATTTGGCAATCTCAGGATGATCGGAAGAGACTATTAGTGTTTGACATTTTAAAAGGAAATGGAAAACAGCCCACCTCTCCCTTTCTGCCAGCTAAACCAACCACTCTGTATTAAACTTGGCATAACTTCTTCCTCATCCAAATTAGTTCAACAACTGCCACTCTTCTACAATGTCAATGGGCCACCTCAAGAAAGGATGCTTGACCATGACTCCTAACCTGCTCTCCCAGAAGATGGCCATCTGGACTGCAGTGGAGCCTCTGGAAGCAAAAATCCCTCATGGAAAACATAAACCAGCAGGCTGAGCAGGGGATACGTGTATGGAAGCATCCACCAGTTTGTTAGAATAACCAAAAATGGAGATGCACTGAAGCTTAAAAGTGGCATTACAGAGAAAGCCCTGTGCTAAGGGGAAGGATGGCAAACTTCAGAGCTGTTCAGCAAACCTTTACAATTCAAGGGAACAAATGTTGACTATTTCAGAGATGATTTCAAAAAACTTTATCCTGGGCTTCTTTATGAGACGAGAGGGTTATCCTCTTCTCCCCAAGACTCCTTGCCAGGGATTTATGCAGAAAATTTGACTTACATTGGAAGTGTACAGTAAGAGAGCGAGAGAGTCCAGCTGGTAACATACACAGTTGAGTCATAAACTGGCAGCCCTGGTTCTGACTGTATTTAAGAATGGGTCCTCGAGAAAGGAGGCAATATACTAGGGCTCTTGATAAACAATTTCTCCCAGAACTAGCAGGCAAAGAAGTGATGTCTGCTGACTGTCAGGACAAGATTTACAGCTTGGATATATCTCTCCTGTCTGTCCTAACTGCAGAGTATGTCACCTCCCTGCTCTGCAGGCAGGTGTAGGAGTGCCATCAGGACTCAAACCCTCACTGTGCCTCACAGTGTAAAAATATACAGAAGCATTTTGATTTCCCCCCTGCCTAAGGTTTGAACAGTGGATTTTCTTTTTGCAAAGCCTCAGACAGACTGACAGCAGTGAATTCCCTTCAAAAAGCATCAGGTTATTAACAACCTGCTCATGCTGTAACCCAAGGAGAGCTGAAACTGAAGGCCACACTTCCCAGTAAGAACTGATGCAGGGAAGCTGCTGCTCCAAGGCTTATGCAGCCAGGGTAGCAAGCAAACGCCTGCCGTGACTTACACCTTGGAAATGGAGAGAAGATGACAACTTCAGTTTCAAGATTCCCAGGTTCCCTGCTGTTACAAGCACAAACAGTGATCTTAGAGGATGCCTTTTTTGCTCTTGAAGAACACCACATGATGGATTCTAACAAGGGGCCTGTTGGTGGCTGATTGCTCTCTCCTCCCCCTGCCTTTATTACTACCAGTATCCAGTTGGACCAAGTTCCCCCGGGACTGGCCAGGATTTGTCTGTATGCAGACAGCTCTGATGTGGCAGCAGGGCAGACTCTAAGCGGTGGTGTGATTTAATAAACAGACACTTAAGGCAGTTTATGCTGGAGTCAGCCCACTTCGGATGGCCTTCTCTGCTAATTTAACACTGGCTGCAGCCCCCGAGCTGGCGTCTCCCTGCTCATTAGGGAAGAGGGGTGCGTACGCCTGGGGGGGGGAAGGAATTCTCGTTTCACATTGGTGCTCAGGAGATTTTATTATACTGGGCAGCTCATTTCAGTCCCTACACTGCAGAGGATTTTTAAACAGAAAGGGGGAGGTAGGGCATGCTAGTTAGAATCCTTCTCTGTTGTTGTTTTCATTAATTTTCCTGGGGTTTTTTTGTTTTGGTTGGGGGGGATGTGACAAAAAGGGACAATAATTGCCATTTGCCGCAGACTTTGAGGAGTCCTCCTCAGCCATTACAGATTAAATTGCATTCTGTACAAGTGTCCATCAGGCCCCAGCTCCAGACTCCAGGCTGGTTAGAGGGCAGCTGATTCAGCTGCAAGAACATTTTGCTCCACTTCTGATCTGTCCTAATTATAAAAAGGAAGCTCTTGCCTTTAACCCCTGGAGTTCTCTCTTTCCTATTAGCATGGAACAGTTCCTCGGCCCACGATTCCTCTGGTTTAACTGAGTTACCTGGACTGGCAGCAGCAGAGACTCTGCACGGATCTATACTGCCCGAGTGTGTGTCTCCTAATCTTTACACTTCAGATTTCAAATACAGAGTGGCAAAAATGAGAGAGGTTCAGGACTTGCAGAGTCTGGTTTATGTTTTGTAAAATCACATCTGTAACTAAAGAAAATATCCACACTTTCAGTCCAGAGCATGAATAGCTTGAGTACCCACGGCTGAGGGAGTTTTCAGCTAACAGGCAGTAGTAATGGTAAACTGTTCCATTTAAAAACCTCTTCTAATGGATCTTTCCGCATCTTTGGTTACAAGGAGGTGTAACAGGACAACAGGACTAAAAACAAAGCAGAAAAGTAATGTGGGTTTGGTAACACTCACTTCAAGCTTTACTTTGATGCAACTCAGACCCTGACTTCAGCTGATTCATTCTTGACTGAAGCTGCTCTGTGTAAAGTCTACCACCGTTTGATTTTGTCCCTTGGAGCACGTGCAGTGAAGCATATGCTTTAGCACAGGCTCCCCTCATCCCCTCCTAGCACCAAGCTTCTGCCTTTTTCCTCTCACAACTAATTCTTACCCCTTCCACAGCCCCCTTCCTAAAGGAGAAGCAGAGCTGGTACTTCACACTTCTCTGAAAACTGGCATTGGGGCAAAGTTGCCCCGAAGTGCCAGAAGCAGTTGTGGCCCCACAGCACCACAAAAAGAGTGAGTCCGTGCCTCAGCACCACACTTCAGCACCAGGTAACTTTCTCAATTCACATATTTAACAGCACAAAGCATTAAACCAATCCTGTTATATGGCCTGAAATCCTGCACAACATGGATTATCCAAAACTCCTGCAAAGGAATTCCCCTTCCCACTACAGAAACTCAACGTTACCAAGAGCAACATCTCACGGTTGAAATGCAGAATAAAGACAGACATGCAGTCACAGTTTGCACACTCCCTGTGACAACGAATTGACCACATTTGATGGTAAACCATTCCAAGGATGTCTTACCCAGTAGCTAACATCTTGCTTTTGTATTTCCAGTATCTCCACCCTGAATACAAGCAAGGTCAATGTTCAGAAGCGTCTTGCTTTAGTGATGCAAAATCAGCCTGCCCTCACAGACTGTTCTATTTTGGATGGAGGCTTCTAAATGGTATTTTTCCTTTTAGATGCTTCCCTCCTTCTGTTACTTTCTATGGTCTTCAATAAATTTCCACTAAACATTCCATCCATTCTGTTTCAGTAAGGGTTGTTCTGTTTTGTTTTCAGTGGTTTGGTTTGTTTTCAGTGAGTTTACTTTCCACAGAATATTTCTTCGAATCAACAGCCCTTTAGCCCTTGGTGGTACTTTAGGAATGCAATAGTGGAAAAATATAAGAGAGGGAAAAAAAGAGCTTAAAAAAAACTGACTGGGGAGAAGAGCAAGTAGAGTGATGTGTCTTCTCCAGCTAGTACTGGACAGCTCCCTCAGACCAGGCTCTCATCCTCAAGGCCTAGTGGTACAGGGAGCCTTTTAACACCCTTCTGCTGTAAAACACAAAATCACCTGCTACCAAATCCAGCAGTCTGCTATGAGCTGTGACTGTGAACGTGGCTCAGGAACACTGCAAAAACCTTGCAGCAATCGAGAGAAGTCTTCCTAGTGAGCAACTGATGTCCTCAAGCAACGTGTCCGACACTCCTGACAGACACCTTACCAGTTAAAAAATTCCTTACCACTATACTTGTGGCATTTTCACTGGGCCTACCTTCTAAAACACCTTTTAGGGAGAACAGAAGTTCCTAATACACTTTCTCTGCACAGTTCACTGAGTGAATAACACATTTGATTTGGACTTACCCTTTCTGTTGTCAGAACTGGGCACATGTTTTAGTTTGGATCCATCGTCTGGTCCTGTAACGCACGATGAGCCATCTCCATTGTCTTAAAACCACATCTCTGAAAAATTAGAAGGTGGCTACTTCAGTGAACAGAACATTTTATCACTGGAACCTTAAAATACCCATCAATAAAGTCTATGGAAGATCACAGTTCTTCCGAGTCTTCGTCACACGCAGAGCAAAGGAGGGTGCAGCAATCTGCGCAAATTCCAGGGAAGTATTCCTGAGAGGAGAAAGGCTGGTTTCAAAGACAGTAAAATAGCAGCTGGTTGTGGTTTTGAAAAACACAGGTGAAGAAAAACATTTAACAAGAAACCTTGTAGTCTTCTAGTCCAATCTAGAACCGAAACCAAGTGGTCACGGATGGCGTAGAATCAGAACGCCAAAAAAATCCCATTTGCTGTTTTTCCAAGACATAGACCATTTATTTTTATAAAAGGTACTTAAATCTTCCAAAGATGGAAACAAGGGTCAGCAAGACAAGTGCTCTGCACAGCTTTTCCACACACAAATCTTATACTAGTCATATAAGTGCTACCTCCTAACTGAACTGTAAGTTACTAATGGTAATTTACAGCAGTCTAAACTTCCCAGTGCAGACCCAGATATATACACTGAATTACTCACAGAATGAAAGGGAGCTCTGGAAGATCATCTTAAAGACTCTATCAATGGAAAATGATGTTTGAAATAGATGTTGCACTTCAGTAAATAACAATGTAAAGAGATCACATATCTAAGTCAAATATTTACAGCAGTAGGAATTTTGTAAGTGAAGGAAGCTGAAGGGATCAAAGGCTCGATGAAGGATCAAACGTAAACAAGGTACTGGGACTGAATTTTCCTCAGTCAGCTGAGCTTCTGCAACTGTTCACGTGCATTCTTAGCTCACCCCAGTTTTCAAAAGTGACAAGTTGAAAGCAGTAATTACTTAATGTGCAAATACTTAATTGCTTATGTATTATTTTACATATTGCTGCTAGGGCCAGGAGGTTGGGGAAGGAAGAGGGGAAAGTGCATCACGATACATGTGAGAGACACGTTTGTTTAAGGAGTTTAAGAGGTGAGAGAAATGCTCAACAAGACTAATAGATGGAATGTAAACCGGCTCTGAAAATCACCACCTAAAATTCTAATTCAAACAGGTACTGGGAACACAATAACCCTATCAAAAATAAATTCAACTGCAGAACTACCCAAGAGTCGCTGCCACCAACCACAATACTTGTGCTAAGAGCTGTGCTGACCCCAGAGGAAAAGAGAATCCTCCCCAGGGAGACAGCAGAGACACGTGTGAACAGCTCCACCTCAGTAAGGTTAAGAAAACACTTGATCAAAAAACCCAATGTAATTTATTCTCTTAAGCACTGCCACCATTTCCCACTCGCATTCTGTGAACTCAAACCCTGGCTCGAGGGAAATGACTTTTCCTTAGTTTACCCTGCAAGCATGTTAGAAAGATAAATACCTATCCTGGGTGGAAAGAGAGACTCTGGTTGAAGAAAAGGAAAATAAAGGCCAAGCTTTCAGCCATTTTGTGCAGCAGTTTCCAATGCCCTCGTCCTGAGCTGATCGTGTCAGTATCTCAAGGTCCCCAGAGACGGTAATCTTATGTGTTCAGAGAGGCTTTAGTTCATGCAAGGTCAGAGTAATTGTGCATGATTAATGGTTTATCTCTTCCTGAAAGCCTTACACAAAGGCTCCAAACCAAGTTAGCCGTAATTCCATACTCCTTACAGTCCGCTTAAAGGGGCAGCATCCTATTTCCTCTTGGTGGGGCCAAGCAGGTTGACTTTATCTATCAGAATTGGAAGCGGGCCATGTGGCCTTTGAAAGGAGTCGCTCTCCCCCATTCAGCTCCCTAGGAAACCTGAATACACTAACAGGAGGAAGAAAAAAGAACAAGAACGAGAGAAAGAAAGAAAAGTCCAAAATCAGTCAAAACCACCCTAAAGTCTGAAAAGGAGACTTCTCTGTAACAAACCCCAAACCTTTTGCCATGAGATTCTTTGGTTTTCTACAGAATTGCTCCTTATCGTGTTGCCAGAGCAGGGCACGTTAGAATCACCTTAGAATCTCATTTTTATTCTGTTACAAAAAGGAGCATTTTTTTTTTTTTTAATCAATTACAGCTTTGTGACCATGGGCAGCCAAATAAGCTGATTAAATTATTATTTGCAGATAGTGCTCACAGATAAATCCTTGGGATAGCTGCAAATTTAGCCCTTTTTTGTTTTCACAAAGCATGAAAGAAGCCAGATTTCCCTGAATGGGTGCTGTCTTCTGCTGGAGATTTTAACTGCCTGTTTTCAGACTATAGAGCATTTGTGACCTGTTTGGTTCAGCTAGTTAGTTATACACAGGGTGTAATTGGGCACGTAAGTCATATGCTGTTGCTTCTGCTCTCTGAGTGGATGTCCAAAGCCCTTTACACAAGAGGAGAGGGAATAGTTTTGTTCACGTACCAAATCTCTTTGCTCTCCTGTGACTAAGATGTTCAGATCAAACACAACATTCCCTGTGGTTTTATGTGAATGAAAATCCACGTGCGTTGACTTTGATCACTAACAGCACGTGACAAGGGGGTCACAAAATTGGAAGAATCAAAACAGCAGTTTGCAGTTCAAATGTTGGATGAGGGTTTGGGTATTTTTGTAAATGTAGTTCCTACTATCAAATCAGATTAAGCTTTAATTTAACTGGGAACGGGAAATATACCACAGAAACCCAGCATGGTGGGGGCTGGAAGGGCCCTCTGGAGATCACCTGGTGCCACCCCCCTGCTCCAGCCAGCA